>CM026278.1:17771253-17807077 GCA_014851415.1 Cnaphalocrocis medinalis
ATATCCAACGAACTACCCATGCTAATCACCTGTGGCTGCGCGACGTTGGGCACAGTGGGCACAGTGGGCATAGTGGCACATGGCGCACTGCAGGACCCAGTAGGCCCCGTAGGCACTGGCCCGCATTCCTGTCTGGTCGCGTACGCGTCGCTGGCCACGCCGTACTGCGCGCGCGCGTACCGTACGCCGGCGCGTACGACAGCGGCGGCACCACGCCCACCGACATCGCCAGCTGGGCCCCCGTACACCGGGCTCGACGACCGAACGTATTGCGTCATCTTCGAGTGCCCAGGCTTAGGACTCTGAGAGTACGGGACACCCTGGACTACACCGACCGGGACTCCGTAAGACGTCGGATGGGAGGCTGACATACTCGAAACTGCGGGTCTGAAAGGTTTCGACATAGCTTTTTGCGCTGCTATCGCAGCGCAACTCTTGACGTTTTCGCCTCCAAAGTCGTATATCTCCTCGACTAAAGGCGGGTCGGGCTGATGCCTCATTTTGTTGACGACGGAGGCGGCTAGTTGAGCATTCAGAGCGCCCTGGACCGAGAACTGGCCGACGTCCTGGTCGCGGCGGCTCCTCGGAGGGGGGGAGGCGGGGACGGAGTGCTGGCGAGTGAAGGGGGCGATGGGGACGGGGGATCCGCGGTGGGAGAGGCTCCCGCGAGCGTTTCTCTCTAAGGACCCCATTCGGACGGGGGCGCGTTCGGCCGTGGAGAGGGCGCCACGTGTGTTTCTTTCTAAAGATCGGACTCTGTTTGCGTAAGGTTCGGTGATTTCTTCGGGGATCTGGGGTTGAGGTTGGGAGGGGGACGGGTCGTTGCGGGGGGAATTAGGGTTGTTTTGGCAGAGGTTGTCGCAGCTAGCGCCGACGACGACGGTTAGAGTCTCGTCGGTCTGCTCAGGGACGATGGGGTCGAGTTTGTGGAGGCTGGCGGCGGGGATGGGGGCTGTGTGGAGGGGTATATCGAGGACCTCATCGGGGCGGGGGTTGATGATCTTGTCGGCGTCGGGCTCCGGCAGGCTGTCGGCGAAGTCGACGGAGACGGTGTTGAATACCGAGGCGGGCGTGGTGTAGGCCTGCGGGTCGAGCGCGCGCGCCTGGTTCTCGCGCAGGAGGTGCGCCAGCACGAGCGGGTTCTGCGCCACGATGTACGTCTGCGCCGCGCCGGGGGACGACGATGGCTCCACTGCGGCTAAAGACGAACACATTCAAATCTCATTAGTGCCAACTACATAGACGCCCGGGATAAGGTCGCAGGTTCGATTCGAGCAAAAGTATGTTTCGAAATTTGCTTCCACATTTATCATACGGACAGCTAAGGAGTGGAACTCCCTGCCGAGGTCTGTTTTTCCCGACCACTATAGTCTGGACATCTTTACTTTTTACCCCCTCAACTAAGGTAATTTTTTTTAAACGTGTTAAAAAACTTCACTTTCATTTTATGTATGAGCTCCAAAAATCGATTTTTAAGGATCTACAACGTGTCACTCAGAGTGGTTAAAAACGTTTCACTATATACTTTGATCGGTATAATGGAGTAATTAAAGAATAGAATTGAATAAAAGTTTATTTGACACATCACACAATTTGCTTACGAACTAAAACTATGGCTAACTTAACTATATTATGTAACCAAATAGGCCTCCGCTCAGCTATTGCCGTGACACGACAATTATGTGCGACACGATTTTGGTTTTCTCTGGATACCTTTTATAGATTGAAGCGGTTTGTAAACAAAGCCTTTTGAATATAATCCATCGACATGAAAGCATCTCACATTCAGTTTTAGTTCTTATAGATTACCTGTCAGGTTAGTCGGAGGCCTGGAAGGCTTCGGCGGCGGCTCCTCGCCCCACGAGGCGGCGGCCACGCGCCTGTTCTCGCGCCGCATCGTGTCCCACGCTGTGTTGCGTTCCTCTTGCAAGATCTCACTGAAAAAATAACACATTTAAGCCAGGTTCCTAGTGGGTGACCATTACTATAGATTAAGCTCTGTAATCTTTTGTGTAATAAAGAGTATCTATCTATCTACTTGGGCCGCTTAAGATGGCTCAAAGTCACTAAGAGGAAGTGCCTGCTCGGAATCTCCTTGCGTGATCGTGTCAGAAATGATGAGATCAGGAGATCTAAAGTCGCAGACATAGCCTAAAGAATAGGGTATTTGACAATTTTTTTTTATGTGTTTAATCAAAAGACCTCTCAATTTAAGAAACATTATTGTAATAATTACTCGATTCTGATTTGAATTACCTGAGATATCATAACTTTAAGAGCACATATTTTGGGCAAGCCCAAAAACGCTCTATACAAAATGACTACAGGCAAGTGACGTCAAATGCTCGTATCCTGTATGCGCGACTAGTAAATTTTGTTTGGTAGCTATATCAAATGTTTCGTTTTAGTAAATGGTTTTATAATAAAAGTTGGTGGAAAATGTAGTTCAATGATATAATTATTTTTTAAATTGTAATACTTTAAAATGGACTTGCCCATGAACTTTGAATGCTCATAAAACCATGTTAGACGTTATATTTTTAACTGAAAAATTTTGGCCATTGGTTCTTATTTACCAGTATTTTGGAAAAGTATAAATATTTTTTACTAAATCGAGATTAGTCAAATACCCTATTGCGTGGCTCAAGTGGCGATGAGCTGGGCACATTGCGAGGAGAACAGACGGCCGTTGGGGTAGAAAGGTCATTGGAGGCCGCGTGCAGGTGGCCGCAGCTGTGGCAGGCTGACAACCTAATGAAGGTCGCGGGAGTCCCTTGAATGCGGGTGGCAGGACCGATCTGTGTGGAGAACATTGGGGGAGGCTTATGTCCAGCATGAACCAAAAGTTATCAACATAGCTCACCGGATTAGTAAACTGAAGTGGCAGTTGGCTGGCCAAATCTTTTTTTTTTTTTTTTTTTTATAGGATAGGGGCAGACGAGCATACGGATCACCTGATGTTAAGCGATTACCGTCGCCCATGAACACCTGCAATACCAGGGCTTCACAGGTGCGCTGCCGCCTTTAGAGCGAGATATGCCCTTTTCTTGAAGGTTTGTAGGTCGTAGTGGTCCGGAAATACCGCAGGTGGCAGTTTCGTTCCATAATTATTTTTGTCGTACGCGGCAGAAAGTTCCTGGCAAAGCGCACAGTAGTAGACTGCCAGCCATCCAGATGAAATGGATGGAACTGCTGCCGCGTGGAACGATGTCGAACGAGGCGGCAGGAATCAAACCGAACAATTCCTCGGAGCACTCCCCATGGTATAAGCGATAGAGAATGCACAAAGACGCAAACATCTCTCCGCAGCGCCAAGGGGTCAGCCGACTAGTGATATCCCGGCAATCGTCGATTCGAGACGCTCTCCGCTGGATCCGGTCTAGAGGAAGAAGCTGGTACGCAGGTGCTCCTGCCCAAAGATGAGAGCAGTACTCCATATGCGGCCGGACTTGCGCCTTATATAGCTGAAGGCGATGAGCCGGAGTGAAGTACCGTCTCGATCTATTTAGCACGCCAAGCTTCTTTGAGGCTAATTTAGCCTTGCCCTCTAGATGGTCCCCCGGAATTGGACTTCGCTCGATATGTTGATACCAAGTATACCCAATAGTGGCTGAGTGGTAAATCTGCCGCAGAACTGACAACCGTTAGGGTAAATGAGTTCTGGAGTGGAGACCGCGTCTTGGTAAACGTAGTGTAGGACGGCCTCAGGCCAGATGGTGTGACGATCTGCGCAAGACGGCTGGCTGGAGCTGGATGCGAGTAGCCGAAGATCGATAAAAGTGGCGAGCATTTGGAGAGGCCTACGTCTAGCAGTGGACTGCAACATGCTGATGATGATGATGTTGGTGTGCACCAGCGGGCGTCTATTGGCTGAAATGATGATGATGACTTGTTACTCACAACAGCGTCTCCTTGAGCTGGTGCGCCGTGGGCCGCTGCGAGGGCTCGTAGGCCCAGCAGCGCGACATGACGGAGTACAGGCGCTGATGATGGATCACGACGTTAGTCTACTTGGTACTCACAACAATGTCTCCTTGAGCTGGTGCGCCGTGGGCCGCTGCGAGGGCTCGTAGGCCCAGCAGCGCGACATGACGGAGTACAGGCGCTGATGATGGATCACGACGTTAGTCTACTTGGTACTCACAACAATGTCTCCTTGAGCTGGTGCGCCGTGGGCCGCTGCGAGGGCTCGTAGGGCCCAGCAGCGCGACATGACGGAGTACAGGCGCTGATGATGGATCACGACGTTAGTCCCTACTTGGTACTCACAACAATGTCTCCTTGAGCTGGTGCGCCGTGGGCCGCTGCGAGGGCTCGTAGGCCCAGCAGCGCGAACATGACGGAGTACAGGCGCTGATGATGGATCACGACGTTAGTCTGCTTGGTACTCACAACAATGTCTCCTTGAGCTGGTGCGCCGTGGGCCGCTGCGAGGGCTCGTAGGCCCAGCAGCGCGACATGACGGAGTACAGGCGCTGATGATGGATCACGACGTTAGTCTACTTGGTACTCACAACAATGTCTCCTTGAGCTGGTGCGCCGTGGGCCGCTGCGAGGGCTCGTAGGCCCAGCAGCGCGACATGACGGAGTACAGGCGCGGCGGGCAGCGCGCCGGCAGCGCCAGGCGCTCCCCGTTCTCTAGTTTGCCAATCACGTCGTTATTCTTCACTCCGCTGAATGGTTTCACGCCTAGCATGAGGATTTCCCACATGCAAACGCCTAGGGGGGAAAGTGTGGTTTTTAATTATACGAAAATTATGATCAATGGGGTCTAATAGCGTGTGAAAATGCACTAGATGACGTACTGTTAGACTGAGGCCAAACTTCAACGTCATTGGTCGTTTAGTGACATTTTGACATCTCAAATCAAAAATAACCAATCACCGTGTAGTTGGACCTCAGTCTGCAGGTACGACATCTAACGGAATTTTCATACGCGGTAGGCCCCCATTATACGAAAATTATGATCAATGGGGGTTAAGAGCGTGTGAAAATCCACTAGATGGCGTACTGTCAGACTGCTCCAACTTAACGTCATAGGTTGTATAGTGACATTATGACATCTCAAATCAAAAATAACCTATCACCGTGTAGTTGGACCTCAGTCTCACCGTGTAGTTCCTCAGTCTACACCTACGCCATCTAACGGGTTTTCCACACGCGGTAGGCCCCATTAAACCACTACATACAAATACAACTCAATCCACCGATCAATTCCACTAAAAGTTCGTGTCAATCACTTGACATTGGACACCATTCGGTCATAGTCTTGCTCCACCTGCCATCACCGCGCCTAGCTAAATGTCCTGCCCAATTCCACTTTAGTTCTATCACTCTCAATCCGACGTCCTGGACTTTAGTCCTGCGTCGGATTTCAGAGTTCCTGACTCGATCTTGAAGTCTGATGCCGAGCATGCTCCTCTCCATGGCCCTTTGTGCTACTCTTATTTTGTGCACAGTCTCCTTAGTGAGAGTCCATGTCTCGGCACCATAAGTCATCGTTGGCAGGATACATTGGAATGGTGTCCAAGAAACGGCCGACGAAGTCCAGGTCGTCCGGTGGCACGATGGGTCGACGACATCGCTAAAATCGGAGGAGCTACATGGATCCGAGCAGCTCAGGACCGGGCACAGTGGCGAAAGGGAAGGGAGGCCTATACTCAGCAGTGGGTACTACCGGGCTGATGATGATGATGACTTGACATTGGCAGAATTAACGCGTTGTAATGGCTTGTAACCCATATAACAAAAAAAACGTTAATGTAAACATACCGAACATCCAAACGTCGGAGGCGGACGTGAACCGGCGGAAGTTGATGGACTCCGGCGCCATCCACTTGATGGGCAGCTTGCCGCGCGACGCCTTGTAGTACGACTTGTCCTCCACCATCTTGGATAGCCCGAAGTCCGCTAGCTGTAACATGGAGTTAAAGCCTTTATCGTCTAGAATCGTAACGTGTTTGAGTAACTATAGTCCATTTCAGCTAAGAAGAGCCCTGTGACACTTCATCGCGTTCTGAACTACGCATTTTATGTTTGACAATGAAAAACATTTTTATTGTTTATCTTTTTCATTTAATTGCGGCATCATTCCAAAAAATATTCCAATAAAACATCTCAAAGTTATAAAACAAAAACAATATCATTTACTTTAATTTAATGGAATAAAAAATAACAACATTTTTTAAAACAATCCTATGCACATCGTATTACTTGTAACGGAACGTGGAAAAAACATAGCGCTGCGACATGTCATAATCGGCGGGCATGTTGCGATTACTCGATAATCGGATTAGTACGAGTGCATCAGCCTTGTATGCGAGTTGTGTTTTCGTTGTATTTGCGTGGTGTTCGGTTATTGTTACTTTTTGTTGTTGTGTTTGTTATTGTTGACTTTTATTGCTGTTGTTTGTTGCTGTTTTTGTTATTTTTTTGGCAAAATGTGTGTTGCTGTTAGTATAAAAATATCGATTCCATTTCCTTAGGAAGTATTATCGATTACCAGAAACAATCGCAATCATTTCATTATAGACATCTCTAAAAGTGTCAAAAATCGAAGTGTCACAGGGCTCTTCTTAGCTGAAATGGACTATACTACTGGAGGCCAATTCTCGGTTTTCGCCTTCTATGTCGAGTCGACAGAACGCACAACCAATAGGAGAATGCAAATTACAGTCGACATTCCTTATCTTGTTCTCCTATTGGTCCATTCCGATAGTCGACTCGAAATAAAATACCGAGAATTGACCTCCAGGGTAGCTTTCTCGTCGGGTAGCATTATCGTACACTCGATATTGACGTCGAGTGCACGGTAATTATTGCTAAAAGTGGCCGTTTTTAGCAATGATGAAAATTAAGTGTTCCTTGTTAAATGTAAAAATATTGTATTGTATCTCGGAAAATCCAATTTACCTTTGTAGAGTTTTGCTTCCTTAAAAGATATCATATTGTCGCCACAATTAGTGTTAATAGTTTGGCGGCGCTAGTTTCGTCGATATAGCCTCTTAAAGCCGGATGTCAAATAATTTTAAGTCGTATTTTCTAATGTATAACATCATGTTTATTAAGTATTGTATGTGCCCAAATAAATATTATTTATTTATTCAACTTGAGATTCGATTGTGAACCTTATTACCTTGACACAAGTGGGCGTGGAGACCAGCACGTTCCTGGCAGCGATGTCTCGGTGGACGAACTTCTTGCTCTCGAGGTAGCTGAGCGCCGTGGACAGCTGGTAGATGTACTGGACCAGGGTGCACGTCTCCAGCCTGCAAAATGGTAAATTGGCTTAAGGTTTTTTTTTTATGTGATAGGTAGCAGACGAGCAGGCGGATCACCTAATGGTAAGCAATTGCCGCCGCTCATGGACACTAGCAACACCAGTGGAGTTACAAGTACGCTGCCAACCTTTTTATCCCCTTCCCCCCCCCCCCCACTCACTCGGCGAAACACAGCACAGGGGCTGCTTCACGCCGGTTTTCTGTGAGGCAATGATATCACTCCGGTCGAGCCGGCCCATTCATGCCAAAGCGTGGCTCTCCCACAGTTACAGCATAAAATCATCAAGAAAGAAGAAGAAAGAAGTCGTAGTAGATGGTCGGACCAAGTACGCTCGATGCTGGACATTAAGCTCCATGATGCCCTCCAGGTTGCAAAAGACAAAAGCAGATGGAGAATCAAAAATAAGGGGAAAAATTAGATCCAATGGGAGGAATCACGACCCTGAGTAATGAGGAATACGACTGGAGGACGAGGAGGAGGACAGCACAAAATCATCAAGCAACGTAGCAATCAACAATATACATGGTTATACATGTAAATGTTAACAGATACTGTGAATATTTACATCCCGTTAATCAAGATTACTACCAACCATTTTGAACAACATTTGATCTACGACATTTCGAAATTGTCTTGAATAGACTTATGAGTTATGACCATGTCACGTTAGCGACTTTTTATGAAGACATGCTCTTTTTTATGCGTTCGAAAAGTCACAAAACGAATGTTGTTCGGAATGGTGATAGAGATAAAACACGTGGTTAAAGGGATGTAAATGCGCAAGACATAGATCACAGATACACCCTGTAGTTCATATATTAAGTTTCGGAGTAAAAACGCAGCCGATCAGTGGGCTAACCATGAGTTTGAAATACTATCCTCGCTATCGAAGACTATCGCTTTGTCTCTTTCAATGTGATGCATTTGAAAGAGACAGAGCAATAGTTTACGTTAAGTCAGTTTTCGATGTCAACTCATGGTAGCGTTACTGTGCCTATCTAATTTGTGGTGGTAAGCGTTATTAAGTTATTTTTAATACCTATGCGCATTCTGCTGTAAGTAGGCCCTCATCTCCCCGAGCGTGGCCAGCTCCATCACGATCCAGATGGGCGGCGTGCTGCACACGCCCACCAGCCCGATGATGTGCGGGTGAGAGAACTGCTGCATTATGTCTGAAACAACCAGTAGACCATCGTCATGGTGTTCGCAAGTTAAGTAACAGAGGTATGAGACGGATATAGCACCGTCCATGGGGGCTATCGCGTGTGAAAAGTTTGCTATATGGCGTATTGTAGAACTAAGACGTGTAGATGGACCATCTAGACCAGTGGTCGTCACACTTTACTGTTCAAGGGCCGCAGTTTGACGACTACGGATCTAGACGGTTATTTTTGATGTACCCAGTTCTAGAAACTTCTTCGCTGTATCCAAGGTAACATCCATCTTGCATGGATTGACGGAGATGGGCAGCAAGTACATAGGCTCTAAAGGTCCAGCTGTTTGTGGAGAGAAGGAACGTTAATGGTCTAAGATACTCACAGGCCTCTTCTAGAAACTTCTCCGCTGTATCCAAGTCGGCGTCCATCTTGCATGTCATCACGGCGATGGGTGCACAAACACCCCTTCCCTCCCCCACATGCCCCCTCCCTAAGATCCTGCTGTGTTGTGCATAGAAAGACAGTTGAAGATCACTCTAAGGTACTCACAGGCCTCTTCTAGAAACTTCTCCGCTGTGTCAAAGTCAACCTCCATCTTGCAGGTCTTCACGGCGACGGGCAGCACGTACTCCCCCCGCCATGCTCTAAAAATCCAGCCGTTTGTGCATAGAAAGACAGTTGAAGATCACTCTAAGATACTCACAGGCCTCTTATAGAAACTTCTCCGCTGTGTCCAAGTCAGCGTCCAAGACATGCAAGATGTCTTCACGGCGACGGGCAGCACGTAGATCAATAGATCCAGCTGTTTGTGGACAGAAAGACGTTGTTGCTCTAAGATACTTAACTTACAGGCCTATTCCAGAATCTTCTCCGCTGTTTCCAAATCAGCCTCCATCTTGCAGGTCTTGACGTGCTCTAAAGGTCCAGCTGTTTGTGGAGAGAAAGAACGTTCTTGGTCAGCTTAAGATACTCACAGGTCTCTTCTAGAAACTTCTCCGCTGTGTCAAAGTCAACCTCCATCTTGCAGGTCTTCACGGCGACGGGCAGCACGTACTCCCCCCGCCATGCTCTAAAAATCCAGCCGTTTGTGCATAGAAAGACAGTTGAAGATCACTCTAAGGTACTCACAGGCCTCTTCTAGAAACTTCTCCGCTGTATCCAAGTCGGCGTCCATCTTGCAGGTCTTCACGGCGACGGGCAGCACGTACTCCCCTCCAGTGCTCTTGCCCTGCTGCTTCTGCAGCGTCAGCTGTCGCCGCAGCGAGGGGTGGTTGGCGGAGGTGATACCCGTCAAAACGATCTGATTACGCACTAGCTCGTGTACTCACAGGCATCTTCTAGAAACTTCTCCACTGTATCCAAATCAGCGTCTTTCTTGCAGGTCTTCACAGCGACGGGCAGCATGTATTCTCCTCCAGAGAACGTGGAGAGAAAGAACGTTATTGGTTTTTTAGGTCACACTAAGATACTCACAAGCCTCTTCTAGAAACTTCTCCACTGTATCCAAATCAGCCTCCATCTTGCAGATCTTGACGTGCTCTTAAGGTCCAGCTGTTTGTGGACAGAAAGAAGTTGTTGCTCTAAGATACTCACAGGCCTCTTCTAGAAACTTCTCCGCTGTATCCAAGTCGGCGTCCATTTTGCAGGTCTTGACGGCGATGGACCCCCTCCATCCCCCACATGCCCCTTCACCAAGATACTGCTATTTGTTGAGAGAAGGAATGTTGTAGCTCTAAGATACTCACAGGCCTCTTCTAGAAACTTCTCCGCTGTATTCGAATCAGCGTACAGGAGACGAAAGAGAGGTTTGTGTTTTCTTCTTGTACCATCTAAAGATCCAGCTGTTTATAGAAAGAATGTTGAAGATCACTCTAAGGTACTCACAGGCTTCTTCTAGAAACTTCTCCGCTGTATCCAAGTCGGCGTCCATCTTGCAGGTCTTCACGGCGACGGGCAGCACGTACTCGCCTCCAGTACTCTTGCCCTGCTGCTTCTGCAGCGCCAGCTGTCGCCGCAGCGAGGGGTGGTTGGCGGAGGTGATGTCCGTCAGCTCGATCTGATTACGCACTAGCTCGTACTCTCAGGCATCTTCTAGAAACTTCTCCACTGTATCTAAGTCAGCCTCCTTCTTGCAGGTCTTCACAGCGACAGGCAGCTTGCTCCCCCACCCCTTCCACGCTCTTAAGATCCAGCTGTTTATGGAGAAAGAACATTGATGCTCTAAGATACTCACAGGCCTCTTCTAGAAACTTCTCCGCTGTATCCAAGTCAGCGTCCATCTTGCAGGTCTTCACGGCGACGGGCAGCACGTACTCCCCCCCGGTGCTCTTGCCCTGCTGCTTCTGCAGCGCCAGCTGTCGCCGCAGCGAGGGGTGGTTGGCGGAGGTGACCTTACAGGTGCCCTTGTGTACGTCCCCGAACTGGCCTTCGCCGATGATGCCGGTTAACTCGATCTGGTTGCGGACTAGCTCGTAGTCTCGGACTGTAGAGGTGGATAAGATAAGTGAATGAATGAATGAATGAATATAGCGTAGGTATATTAAATATTAAGGTATGAATGGGCCGGCTCGAACGGAGCGACAACATGGCCGCAAGGAAAACCGGCGTTTAGCAGCGCCTGAGCTGTGTGTTTCATCGAGTAAGTGAGGGCACAAGGAGGCCTAATTGTGGGAAAAATCAACGCACTGATGTTGCAGGTGTCTATGGGCAGCGGTAATCGTTTATGATCAGGTGATCCATCTGCTTGTGTGCCATCTATTACATTAAAAATACATTATAACGTGTCAAGAAAGTCTCGAAAATGGATTAATGGGGAACTAACGGAGTTCCCATGTTTTATAACAAAGGGGGTTACCACTATACTCTATGACATGTGCGGTAGTAGCGCCGTCAATTAATTTCATGACTTTATTAACACATTAAACCTACACATGTTTACGGAAATCGAATAAAAAAAGTAAATAACACAGTATTATAATACAAAACACAAAAAAGTGAGCAGAAAGAGGTGACCGTTTTGCAATCTGATGTTAAATGAAGATTAGGTCTAAACTGGATTCAACCTATCAAGAATAATGAAGATATCCAGGAGTTGAAGTTTACCAGCGGGCGTGGAGTAGTCGGCGTCATCATCGACGATTTCTGCGTAGTCTTCGGACAGGAGTGTCGCCGTGTTGCCCTCCCAGGAACTAGTCTTACCCTCCGAAGAACTGCTGCTCATCTCCGCTGGGGAATAAAAATAACCGTCAGATAATCAGAGGGTCCAATAAATAAAGAAAAAAAGACGTGACGTCATTTTATAGTCATCTAATCAAATATCATATACTTAAACAGGATGTCATATCTATACTATTTATAAAGGGATAAATACTAATAGACATCGAAATAGCTTATACAACTACAAATCGAAAAGGCGCAATACGAGCGCGATGCAATTGACACCCAGCGCCATCTATTGGTAGATAGTGGAACGACTGAGGGCGGGCCACCTAGTTTTGTCTATATTTCTGAACAACATTTGTTCTTTGACTTTTCGAAATTGGTCAACATTTTTGAAAACGTGATCGACTTCTTGTCTTGTCAAGTTAATTTTTCTGTAAATTTCCAAAAGTCAGAACAAATGTTGTTCAAAATTGTTGGTAGAACACGTTTTTACAGTGATGTGGAATGTTTACAGATACAACCTGTACTACAGTCACTTACTTTTGCATTGACAGTTGAGCGACTTCCAAACAGTAGCTTGTAAGAAAAAAAATTAAGTTAGTTTTTTGTCTATCGTAAAATAACACAAATAAATGATGTAGACACTTACTCGTTCTGTTCCATAATGACGTCTGTGAGTCTGTGACTAGTCTGCAGTACCCGTCTACTAAATCTGCTAAACTTTCTGCAGCCTGGAAATCGTACATAAAAAAAAAACATTAAAACAAAAGAAAAGAGAGATGCTGAAACATATTGTTGTGTCTGTCATACATATGACGTAGAAAGCGATAAAATGGTTTTTGAGCAGCTCAGATAAAAGTGCTAACGTTAATCTGACTAGACCAGTGGTTTTTAACCTTTAAGTCATGAGGGACCATTTTACCAAAATTCTGTCGTGTCAGGAACCACACACTTCGGACGTGCGTCGCGGCGCCGTTTGCGTTGTGTTGACTCGACTCATCACGTCACGTCACTTGTTTATTACGATGTCTTCACGGACCACTTTGAATGCCTCCAGGGACCACCAGTGGTCCGCGGACCACCGGTTAAGAACCACTGGACTAGACATTAGCTGCACATAGCAAATGTGGTATTTTCTGAGCTTGCGACCTCTTAGGCCCAAGGTTCCTTTGTTTCGGGGGCCTCTAGCATTTTGCTTGTCCTGCTACCCAATAGTTACGCCCCTGGCTACGCTACTATCAGGGGCGTAGAGGTGTCAGTAGCCGCCCTTTTTCTTTCCTCGAAAAGGATAAAGTCGGGATCTTGCCGCCCCCTACAAACCGAGTAAATGTTCTAACCAACAGAGCTACAGACATTACCTAGTACCTTGAATAATGTTGTCAATGTATCTTTTTTTATTATACTATAGGCCAACGCTTGACCACAATTGCACCTAATGGAAAGCGACGAAGAGGTCTAGGATGAAACGCGTTTGCCTAAAAGATGCCTGTTCACTCTTGCCTTCAAAATATCTAGATTATTGTGATCAGGAAGAAACAGATCTAGGTAGGGAGTTCCATTCCTTAATTCTCCGCATCATAAATAATTTCGTCAGCAGCCGACCTGCCAGATCGTTGATTAGCCATTAAAGTAAGACATATATCTAGGCTGATAAGATAAATTACTTTACTTATATGTTCTTTATAACTTACTTCAACACTGCTGCACGTTATTGTCAAAGTTTCCGTAGCTCCCTTCACCCTCAACTGTAGTGCAGCCTTGCCACACGACGACCCGCTCTGTAAAACAAAAAGAAAGTGGAATCCGTTTATAATGACATCAAAGGGAAATGATAAATACGTCACACTAAGCGGTCGTCAAAGCATTTAGTAGAAAATTGACAATGCCCATTTTTGTCACCTTTACTTTCAAAAATTTTTTTTCAATACAGAAATACAAAATTCGTAATAAATCTTTTTTCATACCTCCCAAAACTTGTAAGAGGTGTTTCCTTGCATATTGGTTGTTTGTATAATAAAAAGACACAATGTACTATAAACCAGTCATAATAAGCGAAATGTCACTATAATTGAGTCATTATAATGGACTTTGTTATAAAGAGTTTTCTATGTGAACCATTTTCACCTTGTTATTACGTCTTATTAAGCGGTTGGTCAATAAAAGCGGAGTCAAATTAACCGGATTCTACTGTACATATTAACTCCCTTTGTGTGTTTTATGGCTTTTACTCGGCTATTCGACATAATATTAACATCTGCATTGACCATCTCACCGTTCACCGTCATAATTTACGCTGTTGGTGTTCCAAAAAAATAAAAATAAATAAATAACATGCACAATGGACATATCATAACGACGACCCGTTTAGCGCAATGGTTTGAGCGCCGGTTGAGACGTAAGGGTCGCGGGTTCGATTCCCGCACCAACACAAATGTTTGTTGATGAAACAGATATTTGTGTTGGGTCTGGGTGTTCGTAGTACCTTCGTTGTTTCTGGTTTCCATAGCACAAGGGAAAACCTTTTGGAGCCAGGACAATGTATGTGATGTTGTCTTAATTTTTAACCCATTAACGCCCAAAACGAAACTACTAGAGAAATTTTGTAATAATGGTTTTTTATTGATAAAATATAGCCTAAATTCAATATTTATGAAAAAAAATATAATAAAAAATAAGTAATTTAGAAATTATAGGGGTGTACCCAAGCAGGTACAATGGGCAGATCAAGTGTGAAACTGCCCAAAAAAATCTCGCTCAACACAAAGTGTCTTCTGACTAAGTTCGCAGCGCCAACTTACACGACGATGACAAATTAACAGCGTAATGGATTTGCGATACGTTCTGGGTTATGTCCATAATTTTTACGCCCCAATCCTATAACTGCCGAAGATATGGGGCGGTTCTTCGACTTCGTTGGTTTGAGATAGGAGCGAGCAATCATTCGTCGAAACGCTCACTGATCCTAGTAGGCCACATTTGGATCAGACTTGCTTACCAACACATGTAATCTCCAGGTGTTAGAAACCGCCATATCAAGTAGATAAGTGAATATGACCCACCACCATTTCTTTCCTCTGATTGATACTCTATATAGACTTATCGATTGATCCATATGATCGACTCCTCCTATTCCTTTATTATAGTTTATAAACATTCTTGGAATATCTACATCAACTTTTTGTTTCTTCACACCGCACCATCTTTTGACTTTTCCCAAAGGCTCCACACTATCAAAATTCGACCCCATTGTAACTACATTATTATCTTTCAACCGCACAATAGCTATTCCTCGTATCAAATCGGTAATCATATTGAGCCCTGGGCAGCGTCTTCATTTCTTTCACAGGCTTCACAGGACATTTCTTTGTTCTGTTGTCACGTACAGTGCCTGTGGCCCTGTAACCTTGGAGGCGTAAGTCAACAAGCAATTGATAATTTGTGAAAAAATTATCGAAGTAAACAACGTGTTCTTTGGCTTGAATAGGCATCTTGGAAAGCAGGGATTTCACCACTCTTGCGCCAAGACTGTCCGCTGAGTTTTCTGTAGATTTTCCGCAATATATATATATATATATATATATATATATATATATATATATATATCAGAAATGTCATGATCAGCATGGCGACGGAAAACCTCCAAAGTTCCTGGCACATCTTTAGGAAGGTTACTGCTAAACAAATCGTCTTCATTGCCTTCTTTATCGTCACTTACTGCTGAAGGTTCTGGTGGCAATACGATTAATTCGTATTCAGCATCATCCTCTTTAGTTATTATAGACTCTAAAGCCTTTTCAAGCTTTGAGTAATTGTTTTCGCTCGTAAAAACACGGCGTTTTGGCATTTTAATCTTATTAGGCAAACAACTGAAAATAAAGAAAAAATAATACACAACCGCCCATTGTACCTGCTTGAGTACACTTGACTATAACAACATATTACGCAAAAGACCAGAAGATTCTTACCTAAAATGTTATTCACAGAGATAGTATACACCCAATCGAAACTTATAATCGCCAAATAAATGAAAATTGCGCACTGATTATATTTTTTGTAACGTCAAATAACTTTAGTCTCAACCACTTTTTATTTCGATAAATACCGAGCTAAATATATGACATATTTTTTCGCACTACACACAAATAATATAATTTTACAGACAACTAGATTCAACTGTTGTTAAATTATGCGATTTGTTTTATAAACCACGCAAGTAAAACATGAAAAATGTTAACCTGACTAGCTGTACCCGTGTGTGTACGGTGGGCGGTAATGGGTATATTATTGAACATGGAACTGTAACATTGAACTAATATTACTAGCATATGGAACCGACGCACAGTGGACGTTCGTCTAAGAACGAGCCGGACACGAGGGTTGGGTGTAAATATTTTGGTTTTTTTTTAAATAAGTATTTAATGAGGCATTAAGCTTTTGTTTAATTTATTACTTATAGACATTGACTTAACATTTTATGATGGTACCATTCTATTAAGTAAAGGTTTTCAGTGTAAAAATCACGACACAAAAACAGTAACTTTCATCTAAAGTGTAAGCTATAAAGTTATGTATTAAACATAAATTAGGTAGTATGTATATGATTTTAAATAATAAGATTTGTATCTATGTATCTGTATATATTATTTCACAGTCATTATCATCAGCTACTCATATTCTAGCTTCTGTTAAAAGCTTTTATATATATTTTCCTGCTATACGGTTTGTGATAACAGGATCTGATAACAAAAGCAGTGAATGTCATCATCATCATCATCATCATCAGCCTGTTGCAGTCCACTGCTGGACACAGGCCTCTCCAAATGCTCGCCACTTTGATCGATCTTCGGCTACTCAGTGAATGTACTAAATCTGTATTCGTCAAAATCCTAGAAATCTTGCTAGTGTGATGTAGCCTCTGATATCTAAATATTTTGTGATTAGCTTCCTGTGCATCTTCGGAAAGTTGGCCTATTCCTACTATCGTGTGATTGGCAATTAATTATGTCAGCTCCATGCACAAGAATTTTGTGCAAACCCGGTCTTTTTTCAGCGTGAGGGCCCTGGTGACCTGTACTCCAGGTTTTATAAACCTACTGCACCAGTCTCTCACAAAGTCAAGGTCTGCTTGTCACATTAAATAGTATCCTATCACTGTCTGTACGACCTATACTGTGAGAGAAATAAACGATTTATATAGTACCAGTCATATAAAGATATATATAAATCAGCTGTATCATGTGAGTACTGCCTAAATGCATTCACATTAATGTTTAAGCCAGATGCTATCACTTGCAAAATGATGTATCTACAATCTTTTTATCAAATCTTTATTTAGGCCTGTAATTTAGAACACTTATTTTTTATTTACTATGACGTATACAGATCACGATTTGATTGAATTATTTCCATTTCTACTATTAATATTGACACACACGTAATAACAATGCTTTAACGGAATATCTTACAATAAAACAAAAAGTACATACTTTTGTAATTCTATTTTTTACCCTCATAATGATTAAGAGTGAAAGTCCTGTACGTAATATTAAGCGTATTTCATGTAAATTGCGCATTGCTCGATTGTTTCCTCTAGGCGTTAATATTACGTAAATGTAATTAATGGTGATTATCTCATCAGTTCCGTCCACTGCCGGGTACAACTTTTATTGATTACATTCTAGTACCTTTCCTGCTATACATCTATTGTGCTTTGAAGTCCGCCAAACCTGGCCAAATTTTGTAAACTCAACGAAACTAAATTTTATCTGGTCTCTAAAACAAAAGGCCTTAACTTACCAAGTCCTGCTGTTGTACATATGATATTCTTACCATTTCAATCTAGAATATCTGTACTCATATTAGGATACAATAATTGATTTGTAAAATAAGCTAGTATGATTATTATGTTAAGAAAACGAACTACAATTTTTCGTGTTTTCATTAACTTTCTTTTACAAGACTTATTAATACACTTAGAAAAGGTTTTATGGGATATTATTAATGAAATACTGAGCACTAGATAGTGCTA
This sequence comes from Cnaphalocrocis medinalis, assembly GCA_014851415.1. Lineage (NCBI taxonomy): Eukaryota > Metazoa > Arthropoda > Insecta > Lepidoptera > Crambidae > Cnaphalocrocis > Cnaphalocrocis medinalis. The sequence continues at coordinate 17,788,882 of CM026278.1, forward strand.
ATACATGGTAATAATAAATAAGCTGTAATCTTCGAGTTTGATATTTTATAGAATGTCCGACCCTTACTTAGGCGAACGTCTACTGTGCGACGCAGTAAACCAGTTTTTTGCCCTGAGTTGTTGCCGGCCGGCAACAACTCACAAGAATCGAACATCCCCCTCTCCCCCCGCGGCTGTCCGCCACTGCTTCCTTCGCGACACTTTTTTTGTTTGCCTTATAGCTAGCTTCTCTATACGTAGTAGTTGCAACTCACTGCACTGGAACCCAAATGGTCGCAAAGAGCTCCCTTTAGAGGTCTTCCCGAGGGCTTACAGAATGTGACGTTTATAAAATACTAGGGGCACGTCGTCACTTTGTTTCAGGAGATTAGTTTCAATCTACATTAATAGATGGCGCTGGACATCGATTAGATTAGGCAAACCTTTCGCTTTTTCGGATTACCAATGTTGTCCTTGTCTACTTCTTTACAAATAACTAGTGGCCCGCCCTCACTTCCCTTTTTTGACCGTAATTCCGAAATGAACCAATAGATGGCACTGTGTTCAATTACATCGCGCAAGCGTTTCGTGTTTTCGGTTTACCTATAAGCCTTGTCGTTGTCTATAGAAGTTATCTCTTTATAAATAGTATAGATAGATATAGATAAATAATATAGAAAATAAAGAAAAGAATATCAATCGGCTTACATGTTGCGTCTGCGACGGCTGCGTGCAGTTGGACTTGAGCGTCTGCACGGCCACGATGTCGCTGAACGACGCGATCTTGGTGTATGTCGGCGGCTCGCCCGCCTTGTGGGATACGTACGATATATCTGGAATAACATACAATGACGATTGTTATTCTAAGGCGTGTCACACACACACTCAAGAGTCGAGGCGGAAGCGTTCAAGAGGCGCACCGCCTCTGACTTTTCTATACAATCAAATATGTCAACGCATACTGCCAGCGTCGCGGCGCAGTCGAGGCGGCGGAGGTGCAGGGTCGAGTCGGCGACGCGGCGCGGGCGCACGGCACGCCGCCGCCCCGACCCCGCCGCCATTTTGTCATCGTCTTCTGACGACGACATATTGAATGGGTGTAAACGATGCTCTGCACCTCCGCCTCGACTCTTATATCACACCACCGCCTCGACTGTGCCTTGACTCCGCCTTGACTCTGGCAGTGTGCTACCCGCCTAAATGTTATAGAACAAAGCGCTTCTTCAGAAGAACAAAGTCCGATCTCCTATATTAAAAATATTGGAAATCGGGGACTTTATTCTTTGGAGCATATTGAGGAAGTTATTTAACAAGTTAGCAAAAAAAAACTAACTTAACCTACCAAGTAAATGACTGGTCTCTAAAATAAATAATTAGTCAGCTGTTACTCATCATTTCAGCCAATAGACGTCCACAGCTGGACATAGGCCTCCCCCTAAGTTCTCCACACAGATGGGTCCTGTGCCACCCGCATCCACGGGACTCCCGCGACCTTCACTAGATAGTCGGTCCACCTGGTGGGAGGCCTGCCACGGCTGCGGCCTCCACTCAAGGACCTTTCCACCCCAACGGCCGTCTGTTTTCCTCGCAATGTGCCCTGCCCATTGCCACTTGAGCCACGTAATAGGGTAGTTGACTAATATCGATGTAGTAAAAAATATTGATACTTTACCAAAATATTGGTAAATAAGAACCAATAGCCTAAATTTTCAGTTAAAAATATAACGTCTAGCTGGTTTTGTGAGCATTCAAAGTTTCATGGGCAAGTCCATTTTTAAAGTTTATAATATTATAAAAATAATTATATCATTGAACTACCCACACATTAAACACAAACTTTTATTATAAAACTATGTACATAAACGAAACATTTGATATAGCTACAAACAATTGTATGCGCGTCTAGCAAACAAAATTTGCTAGACGCGCATACAAGATACGAGCGTGTGACGTCACATGTTAGTAGCCATTTGTATAGAGCGTTTTTGGGCCCGCGTAAAATATGTGCTCTTAAAGTTGTGATATCTCAGGTAATTCAAATCCGAATCAAATAATTCTTTCAACAATGTTTCTTTAATAGAGGGGTCTTTTGATTAAACACATAAAAAAAAATAGTCAAGTACCCTATTCTTTGGGCTATGTCCGTGACCATAGATCTCCTGCCTCATCATTTCTGACACGATCACGCATGGAGATTCTGAGCATAGTCCTCTCCATTGCCCTCTGAGTGACTTTGAGCCTTCTTAAGCGGCCCATTGTAAGCGACCACGTTTCAGTTCCGTATGTCATCACTGGCAACACACACGCATTATGTAAATAATATAATCTCCGTCTGGGAAAGGAGCCCTGCCGGGCTAACATACGCACCGCGAGATAATTTGTCGACACTCGTAATTTGTCGGCGCAAGTTGCGTCTCGCTTACTTGACTGAGCGATGAGCGGGATAGAAGGATGCGCTCTCGCGAAAGGCAGTCGACAAAATTTTGTCGCGGTGCGCATGTTAGGCCTACAGAAGCATACCCACTAAAACACTAGCTGTACATGCTCATCACCATATAGATAAACGTACCTATATCAGGCCCAATCGCCAGCTCCACGGGTATCGCCCACCCGCTGCCCAGGGCTCCCGTGAACGTTTCCCGGTCGTACCCGTAGTGCGTGTGCATCGTCTCTAGGTATTTCAGCATGCATTCTGTGTCGCTCATATTCGCCACCTGCGATCAAACAAACATGGTTATTTTCAATAATAATTTAGCCATTGTTATTATTATAGATGGTTATTAAAGTTACGTAAATTTTTGAGCACATTTATGTAGGTGATCATCACAAGCGGTTGAGTCAGTTAACGTTGCGTTAATTTCCGTCTATAATAATTATAGTTAATAACGCACTGCGAAAAAGCAACCTCCTCCTTTTTGAAGTCAGTTAAAAATTAAAGAATAATTTAGCCGTTCCTCACCACATTCGATAGTATAAAAAGTAGGTACATACTTGTATTAAGTTAAATTATTAAGTAAATGTAAAAAAAAATACAATAAGCTCATACGTCCTTGTAATGATGTGTGTAATTTTGCAATGAAAACAAAACATGTGCGGCATTCGAATTTCGAATGCCCGACGCCTCACGCTATAATAATAAAAAAAATAGACTTATGCTACGGAGGTTTTAATCATTGCGTGCGTCTACGCCCGACTATACTCCAAACTGTACAAGCTATCTTCATATTGCAGAAGAGGGCAATTCGCGCCATCTATGGCCTTAGATCACGTGACTCACTTAGAGAATTATTCAAGGAAATAAATATTTTAACGGTAGCTTCTCAATACATTTTTGATTGCATTATGTTTGTACGTAAAAACTTGCAGCTTTACTCGCGAAAATCTGATTTTCATAGCTTTAACACACGAATAAACATAGGCTTGCGGTCCCAAATCTAAGACTTCATAAAAATTGGCAACTCATTTGTGGGATTGAGTATAAAAAATGTTTAATAAGTTACCACAAAGAGAGTAATTGACTTACCATTGCATGAATTTAAATTTCATATTAAAAACTGTTTAATGCAGAAAGGCTACTATAATGTAGAAGATTATTTAGATGATAAGGATTCCTGGACATGTTAATCTCCTCGCCTATTCTATTAAATGTATAATCTGATTTTATAATTTTACTTTGACGATTATCTAAACGATATAAAGCATTGTACACATCATACTGTTATTGTAATCTTAATAATATTTTTATTATCAGAATGAAAATTGTAATACTGATCATAATTTGAAAAGAGTGACTACTGAGTTTCTTGCTGATTCTTCTCGGTAGAAATCGACTTTCCGAATCAGCGGTAGCTTACATAATATTTGACATTCATAAATGTTCTATAAGGACTTAAATTGAATAAAGAATATTTCTATTTCTATTTTCTACTGGAATTCAAGACCAAAAAACGTCACTGTCAAATCTGTTAATGTCACTTTCAGGTTTCGCCAACCTTTTTGGCATTATCTTTGTTATTATGCAGACTGTCAACTTTCCATACATTGTTAAAATGTTGTGGGTAGATGCCAAATGTTATTAACACCTGAAGTGTTACAAGCGCAATACCATCTTTGAAAACTAAAATTACGGATGGTTAAGTTTTTATTAAAGTGCCTTGTATTTATATGAAAAAAAATTTTTTTAAATTAAAGAATCACAATTACCAATAAATAAATTACATCAGCGAGTGTTTTTAGAAAAAAAAGGGTATACTATGGTACGATCATTTTATTGCAGTAGCAACATTGTAGTAGTTTTTTGGTCTTGAATTCCAGTTTTGGGTATAGGACGCTACTGTCCGGTAACTGTAAATCTCATTAAAAAATAAGGATACGGTTAAGTGTTCACCTTCTTAAATTGCTGCTGTATCGCCTTCTTCAGCACTTTGAGCTTGATAGCCTCCAGCACGGACTTGGGCACAAACTTGTGCAGCCCGAACTCTTTCTCCAGATACTCCACGTTGAACTTCTTGTCCAGGGATATTTGCATGTCCTTGCAGAAGTATCTGGAATTGACAAAATACAAAATACTTTACTTACAGAACGAATGTTAAATGATATCGAGACAATGCCGGCGCGCACCAAGAGGTTTAGCTCATTTCTTCCCTGAGCCATCAAGTCATGGAATGCCCTTCCAGTTCGCGTGTTTCCTCCTTCTTACAATCCTGGGTTTTTAGCGGGGCGTGAAACGGCATCTCAGCAGGCCTTCAGGGTGAGGATGACAGGCTCAATTGGTACCTAGTCTGTTCTTTTGTGTCTGTCAACCTCATATTTGGATCTCAAGGCCGCTTACCATCAGGCGGAGTGAGGTTATCTTGATTGTCCTTAATAAAATAAAAAAAGGCATTCAGACTCAGAGTCACATCGGAGACAATGTGCATATTTTTTTTATGCAATCTGTATCTTTAATAGAATGTTTCACGAAAAAAAAAGCTTTTTGGCATTTGTTTAATATGTTTTGCAATTTTCAAAGAAATCGATGCGCTGCGAGAAAAACTTGTGACTCCACTGTTGCGAGTGTCTATGGGCAGCAGCAATTGCTTATCATCAGGTAATGGCCAAACCCACCAAGTTACTTGGACCATGAAATTTTTTAGCAAAACTACACTTCGGAAGTCTGAGACATCGGTCCATAGAATAACGCAAAGGGTACTTACTTAATCTCTAAACAACATATTTGTATCGCCAAATCCTGGTCGACCATAGGATGATTGGCGTTGAGGTAGTCGTGTCGAACCTGAAATGTCAAGAACATTGAATTAGAACATACATAGGAATTTCACCGAAAAGGATTTTCACCGAGGACGAGCCACGCCAGTCGAGCCGGCCCCTTAATGCCGAAGCGTGGCTCTCCCACCAGTAATAGGATCAACGTACCTGATCGTAGTAATAATGGAAGGTGACCCTGTCGGAGTCGCAGAGGTCGCGCAGGTTGGCGGGCAGGTAGCGCACGCGCAGCTCCAGCCGCCACTCGCTCGCCGGCCATTTTGTGAGCAGCTCCGACACTGGCGTGTCTTGGTGGATCCATCGGATCTGGAAATTAAGAAATAAGAATCAGATCAGTCACGTTCAAGGCCAAGGAAAGGGTTATTAATCACCTAATCGTTGGACAATCCTCATTAGAAAGAATGAAAATACATTTATTATTATATCATCCACGTAAAGTAAGGTCTGACTACATTCCCCTTCGTAAAAGTAAAGGAATCATCTAGAAATCTGAGTTGCAAACGGAAAGTATGCGTACACGTAGCGTAAGATTCTCTCAGGTCAGATGGAGTAAAGATTTGCAGCTGAGCTGAATGCGAGTGGCTATAGATCGATCGGAGTGGCCAACATTTGGGGAGGCTTATGTCTAGCAATGAACTGCAACAGGTAGATGGAATATAGGAATCTTCTAGAAATCTCTTCAAGTTTTAGACTATCAGGCATTTCAGTCTACCAACCTTTCCAGTGGTGAGTCTCCTAGCCCTAAGCGCGTAGCAGGATGAGTAGACCCTGTCTCCTGCTGCTAGCCTCGCCGCCAGCAGCCGCAGGACTGATCGCACGTCCTCGTCTGCCGAAGCCCTGACCACGTTGAACCCTCCATTGGGAAGGTGGACTTTTAACGTTGACTGGTCTCCGGCCGCACCTGGAATTTAAAAAAGAAAGGCTGTAGATATTGTTTTGAGAGTTTATTGATGGGAAACATCGTGAGGAAGCCTGAGGGTCTACTCCGCCAAACGATATCGAATTATTCGTAACGATACGTCAGTTCATACAAAAACCCTACTCTAACACAGCTTAAAATACGAATAATTGAATTTGACAACTTCACAAACGTCAAATCGGCGAACATTCCGACGACGTCTCTGATGGTCTCGAGATATAGGGCAGTTTCTGAAACCTGTATCCATGTTTCAGTTGGTTTGGTTCCCTTGTTACAGGGTCCTTGTTGAAGGTCAGATGTCTGTCGCTTGCTGTAATTACCTATCAGAGGACGCAATACTGGATCATGGTCCAAGCGACATAACATAGTCCAAGGGTATGCATAAGGAGTCGGAAGACTACGTTGGCCTAATTCCGGTCAGCGGCAGCGTCAACAAAAAAGGGCACCAGAGCAACAGTTTTGGACGCAACCGGGAATAGCACACTGATATGATGTTGATGATTTAAGTCCATTTTTTCTGTGATGGGTGGCAGGCACACAAGCGATCTGCCTGCTCGTACCCGAAGGTAAGCGATTACTAATGCTCATGGACATTTACTTGCAATACTAGAGGAGTTACGGGTGTGTCACCGGCCTTTTAAAAAAGAATACACTCTTTTTTGAAAGTCATTTAGTTCTACTGGCCGGTTGGTGCATGGTTTTTTGTTCCCATTGCTGCAATAAAAGAAATAAAGGACAATGTCCAGTTAACAGCTCTAATTTAACTAGCGCAAAGCGTCCGCTCTGACAAATGTACACAAGCCCAATTTACCGTCTGGCGTCCAGTGACGTCATAGTCTGCTCGTCGTGACGTCACTAATCAATGACCACAATGAGCTTGAGGACACCTCGCTCTAATGAAGTTATTTTTAACTCTGTTAGTGTGGTATGTTTGGTTTCCTGTTAGTGACGCAAACAATATTAAATTCTATATTAGTGTTTCCCAAACTTTGTTATGCCATGGCCCGGTAATTTTCACACTGACTCTTCGTGACCCACTAAGTACCTACTTTCAAACTTAAGCTGGTTCTATTAAGGTTAAATAATACACATTTACTAATAGTAGAAACGTTTATTAGTACTAGGTACTAATATTTTGTTAGTGCGAAGTATGCAGCTCTTATTTTTTACTAAGGAATCCAAGTTAGGTATTACCCATGTTTTTAAAATAAGGCGAAAGTGTCGCGACCCGGTTATTTCATTTTGGTGACCCGGCACCGGGTCGCGACCCGGCTTTTGGGAAACACTGGTCTATATTATCAATTTTGTTCTATACCTATTATTCGTCGTATAAGAGTTATTCATAAATAACGTCACGTAAATTTCAGGATTTTTGACATTTGTTCCGACCTCTTAATTAATTACTTATCCATCCTAGTTTAGACCTAATACATTACTTTCAGGCTTAATAAAGCCTAAACATTGAGTGCAAGTGAATTTGTGTTATTTCAACACCTCGTAAAGCAGATATACGGAAAAGTGTTCCACCGGCTCCTAACAGCTTATTTTGTTTGTAGTGCTAACACAAGACCTGCGAACTTGGATCTACATGTTGCGGTGCCTCTCCGCCAACCCATGCACCACGCCTTTAACCTGTACGTCTAACATTTTTGGATTACATTAGAAAACATATCTTTCAAGTTCGTTATTATATTTTCAAATTAGCGCGTCTTGTTTTGAGCGTGGACCATAGACAAAGACGAAGAAACCATAGCCAACCGTTGGAAGCGAATTGAATGAATGGTGGATTGCTAACTAGTGCTGCCAACTACCCATAGACTATGACAACAAACCATAGTGAATGAGTCGTTTTCAATAACGAACGCAACACATTATAACGTTATAACCACAGTTATAACGACACGTTATAAGCATACTACAAAAAATAACAGCGAATTTAGCAAGATGAATTCACTCTGTGAAGAATGTGATGCCCTCATAACAAACCGGCAATTTTTTAAAATGCGCACGCTGCAATGCATCTTATCACTTGGACTGTACGATTGTTTCAAGCGCAAGATTTTACTTAATGGAACCAGAGAGAAAAGTAGCTTGGAAATGCAGCCGATGTCTCACCAAAGTCCATGAATTACATAATGTAGATCGCCCCACCTATAGTCACACACAATTACGCCTCTCACCACCTCTTCCTAATAATTCAGATAAGACAATTACGCCGCAAAGAGTCCCTACAGTAAATGTCCCTACCGAAAATTCCTTCGCTTCGCTCCAAATAGATGATGAAGATAGCGACAATATTGATGACTCGATATCCTCTATAGAAAATACATCCATCATTCTAAATAGAAGACTCAATGACTCCATAAAGATCAATACAGTAGAAGACATGAAAAAAATTGTTGTAGAGTTACGAGAAAAACTCCTGAGTGCTGAAAAAGAAATAGAAAATTTACTTACGGAGAACAATCAACTTAAGAGTCGATTAAACAAACCTATATATAAGTCAACCCCTAAAAAAACTACGAACTCAAAGAAAATTCCTAACAAGACAAGACTCGACTTTAATTCAGTCATTTGAGCACTAAAACTGCAACAAAAAGCAATAATAACTCTGACGATACTATCAAACAAACACAAGGAGATTTTCCCACACCAACAGATGTCAATGAATCCAGCAATAAATTGTATACAGAAAACAAAGATTCAACAATTACGAACGGCAACAGCAATAAATTGTATACAGAAAACAAAGATTCAACAATTACGAACGACACACAGATTTCAACAATGGAAACATCCGAAACGACAAAACTATGTATTATTAGCAATGGCTCCAACTACAACCTACGGAATATAGCAGAACGTACTTTTGCACAGTCTCCATCCCCCAACAACCCTCCTTCAATATGTCACTATTCCTCTCCAGGCGGCGGCCTTGAGCAGTTGTTTTGTAACCTAGATAAAAAAGTTGCTAACTTTACATTACAAGATTATTGTATCATATTTATAAGTGATGAAGATTTTACCACATCTGTGAATTACTCGACAAAAATTGAACTTATCAGAAAGTCAGTACAACAACTAGACCATACAAATATATTAATTTGTTTGCCTACATTTAAGAAGGGAAAATTTGTGAACATTTTTAATAGACGTATAGAAGCATTTAATAAACTATTATATGAAGATAACTTAAAATACGAATATTCTTATATAGTTGATTCTAACAAAAACATTGAGTACACACATAAATGTTCAGTATAACTACAGGATCGGTAAATAAAAATGCTATTAGAACCATCTTCAGAGACGTTAAGAGCTTAATAGCTGACATTAACAAATATTACAACAATTATACAGACATCACAAGAGAAACACAAGAAACATTTTTTCGTCCATAAGGAAAATCACAAAGTAAACAACTTAAATACCTCTAAACTAAACACTGAAACAATAAAACTACCACACACCTCAACAGAAATAAACACAAATAAATTAAGAATACTTCATCAAACATTGCAGGTTTATGTAACAAAGCTGATCTGTTAGAAATAACACTTAATGAACTAGAGAATAAATTCAACAAAGACATAGACATACTATGCTTTTCCGAAACAAATGTTAGACAAGGCTCAGAAAATAATATTAAACTAAAGAACTATAATTAATATCATCCTTTTGTAGAGACAAAAATAAGGGCGGCACTTGTATATTAACCAAAAAGACCATAGATGCAAACCACTACACTTCCCATCTAACTTAACTGCAAAATTTTATTTCGAATGTTGTGGTGTAGAAATTGATGCTCTTAATCTCATAGTAATAGCAATTTACAGAATACCTAACCAAACGAAATCACACATCGGGATCTTCATTCACAAATTGAACCAACTTTTAGAATATCTCAATACCAAATATCGACGGAAGAAAATAGTTCTATGTGGTGACTGGAACATCGATATTTTAAAGGAAAATACACCATCTAAAGAATTAACAAGTACATTACATAACTATAATTTCACAGCACACATTTTATCCCCGACTAGATTAAACTCATGCTTAGATCAAATAGCCAGCAACATAAAGAATATTGAAACTGACATCCTGCCCCTATGTCTCTCAGATCACGAAAACTGCTCAACTATTAACATTAAATATGAAGAAACAAAAAACTTTCACAACCTGGTATGAATATAAAAAAGACTACAGCAAAGAAAATCTTAAAAAGTTTTCAGACTGCATTTCGGCCTTATCATTTTCGGAGGTTACTTCTACTAACGAAGTCAAAAAAGCTTTTCGAATCTTCCATGATATTTTACTTCTTTTTCACAATTTATGTTTCCCTACCATTAAAGTTAAAATTAATAATAGGTCTACTAAATTAAAATGGCTTAGCAAAGGATTGAAGAAATCTTGCAGAACAAAACGTAAACTATACCTAGCCTTTTGTAATATTGCACGTAAAAATAAAACAATAAGAAAAGAATCTCACAATAAATACAAAAAATATAACAGCATTCTAAAAAAGTGTATAATTACTTCTCAAAAATTTAACAATAAAAATTACATTAATAAATATGGGAAAAGTCCTAAAGCAATATGGAACACAATATCTTCGACTATCTCAATAATCCACACATTAACGACATAAATACTATTCACGTAAATAATAAAACATACACGGACCCTCAAGAGATCACTAATATTTTTAATAAATTCTTCATAGATCTCACCAATTCTAAAACGATTCAACAATGTACAAATTCTTCTATACCACTCAATACAAATAGTCTTTACTTGAAACCCGTAACTGATAGCGAAGTATACAACATCATTATGTCATTAAAGAATAGTAAATGTAGCGGATACGATGAATTAACCACAAAAATTATAAAATCAAATGCAACATATTTAACCCACCCTATTGCCCACATTATAAATTTATCTTTTGAAGAAGGACATTTTCCACATGAATTAAAACTCTCAGTAATAAAACCCTTATTTAAAAAAGGCGATAGACTGGACCCTAATAATTATAGACCCATAACTATCATACCAGTCCTATCAAAAATTTTTGAAAAGGCTATGTTCAAAAGACTAAACGACTTCTTGGATAAATTTAATATTTTACATCCACAACAGTACGGTTTCCGCAAAAGAAGTTCGACCTCTCTAGCTTGTTTCGATCTAATTAAATATATATCTGAACACCTTAATGACAAAACACCTATCATAAGTATATTTTTAGATATGTCGAAAGCATTCGACTTCGTAAACCATCAGTACCTTCTTCATAAGCTTGAAAAATACGGCATTAGAGGAAAATCTCATGACTGGTTAAAAAGCTATTTAAAAGACCGCAACCAATACACAGAAATCTCCCAAATATCGCATAACATAAATAAAAACAGTCTTGAAAAAAAACGGTACAAATCTTCCCACACTTTAAACAATACTGGGGTCCCTCAGGGCAGTATCCTTGCTCCGTTATTATTCTTAATATATATAAACGATTTACCTAATGCTACAGAACACAGATCTATACTTTTTGCAGATGATACAACATTAATAATCAAAGCCGATGAAAATAAACTAATAGAAAAAACTGCTAATACTACTCTCTCAGATATCATACAATGGCTAGAAACTAATAACTTACACATTAACCTTTCAAAAACTAAAGTGATGGAATATAGGTCATATAACTCTAATAAATTAAATTTTAAATTAAACCATGGTCAACAAACTATCGACAGAGTGAATAGCTTTAAATTCTTAGGCCTGATAATTGATGAACACCTGAACTGGAAGGATCACATAGATCAAATATGTAAGAAATTAGACCGCTATGTTTTCGCCTTAAAGCGCCTACGGCAAACTATATCTATAGAAGCAGCTCTTACAGCCTACCACGGGTATGTGGCTTCTGTATTGAGCTACGGCTTAATTATGTGGGGGAACTCAAGAGAGCATTTATCCTCCAAAAAAATGTATCAGGTCCATATGTAACGCAGGCTTTATAGATAGTTGCAAGCCACTTTTTAAAAAGCTTAGCATTCTTCCTTTGCCCTGTTTATACATTCGAGAAGTGTGCTGCTTTGTAAAACAACATTCACTCTACTACAAAAAGTATACCGAAGTTACAAATAGAAACGTTAGGGGAAAATATTTTTATTTATTACATAAACCTCCATCTCACACCTACATATACAAACAAAACATATATAACATGTCAATAGCCATATACAACAAGCTACCAACAAACATTAAAACACTAGAAGGCAAATATTTCAAATCAAAACTCACACATTGGTTTAGCTCTGAAATGTTTCTACAGCGTTAAAGAATACTTTGAAAACGATGATACTTGAAAGCGTAGTGTTGTACCCTATAACGCAGTGTTATTTTATAACTATGTTTAGTTTCCTGAGAAATGATAATAATGTTATAAATATTTGTAATTAAATGATAAGTAAATTAATATTTTCTAATTGTAAGTAAAGTAATATCTTCTTGATGTATGTATACTACTAATGATGCTACTTTCATATTTTTATTCTGTACATACATATATTTAAGTTTAATGTCAAATTTCGACACTAAAAATTAATATTATTTGCGCGCCTGCTGGCAGGCTGGATACCATTACTATAGATACCATTTGTAACACCATGTATCAATGTGTATTTTAGCAAATAAATAAATGTTTTATGTTTGGTTGTCACATTTGTGAGACTTCCTTCTTCCTGTATACCCTGCGTACGTGGGTGATCGTTAGGATTGGTCGTAGCCAAATATCGGTTGGAGGATTTATTTATTTATGTCCAACGCACTATTGGTTAAGTGGTTTATGTACCGGTCCGTGATCTCGGGGTCCTGGGTTCGATTCCCTCGATCGAGCAAAAAGTACCTATGTTTCCAATTTTTCGAACATAGCTCGGCTTTGTGATCATCATCAGCAACCCACGCCCGTCCACTGCTGGACATAGGTCTCCCCCAATGCACGCCACCGCACCCGATTTTCGGCCACTCTCATCCAGCTCACTCCAGCCAGCCTTCGAATGTCGTCATCCCATCTTGTAGCAGGGCGTCCAACACTACGTTTACCGAGTCGCGGTCTCCACTCAAGGACTTTATAGCTCCAACCAACGGTTGTCAGTTCTGCGGCTAATGTGACCCGCCCAGCTTTGTGATCACCGATCTACATTAGGCAAGCGTGGTGATTAAGCCCTAGTGATAACTTGATTTCTATGGTGGAGGCCTTTGCGCAGTGAGCCAGTATATAGGCTGATACTTTTACGTTTTATATTTCCATGTTGAAACAAATGAATCAATGAATTTTCTGTTTCGCCAACGAGAAGCTTCACATAATATAATAATAATCCTGTCGAGGGCAGTCATTTGTTTCGTTATAATGATCCCGGCTTACATTACCGGGGCCTGGTAATTGGGGCTCGGCGGCTCAACACGGCTCATTAGTTTACAAAGGACATTTTTCGAGTCATCGGCATAATAACTGGCACTACAAAAAGGGGTGTTGTGAAAAGAAAAACTTTTATTGAAATTCAAATTTATTTAGGGTAAAGGTGGGATAGATCCCGTAGTAGGATATCTATCCTATTACGGGATCTATCCCACAACATGTAGCGACCTGTGCGAACACTACGCTCATAGTCTTTCGTTTAAATACAAGCGTATCCGCTCCCAGGATGTGGGCTCGTGGAGAATTCTACAGGAGCCTTTGCCCGCGACCTTTACCAGAGTTCGCCCTACGAGCCCGTGTCCCGCCCCGTAGCCCTGGATAAGTCGGGAACAGCCCCAGGTGTTTTAGTTGGTATACCCATTGACCGGCCTCAGATTAGCTTAGGCCCCAGTCATGGGAGAGCCCAACACTAGCAGTCGGTCTCCCAGCCGGCGGGTGTGCATAAGGCGTTGGTTTATTGCACCTCAGGCCGGCATTTCATCTGGTTCACTAAAAAAAGTGGTTGAAGTGCGTAAAAACCCGAAATCTATTTTTGTTTCAGCAATAGTTGGCCGAAACCGTAAGTGCCGCTGAAACTTGATGGCCGAAACTCTGCCGAAACCGAACTTTTGGTCTGACAATACATTTATTAGTGTTTGTTTGTATACTGACCGTGCTTGGGCGATCCGCCCGGAGGCGCAGCCTGCATGGCGCGCACTAGCGGGCCCTCCCCGCAGCGCCCGCCGCCCTCCGGCTCATGGCTGCAACAATACAAACAAATACATGAGTAGGTACCGTCAACAACCTTATGTATTCACAAGTAGGGTCCTATTTGATAGCATCAGAAATAACGTAATCCGACAGAGAACCAGAGTCACCGACATAACCCATCGAATTAGCAAACTGAATTGGCAGTGAGCTGGTCACATTAGCCGTAGAACTGACAACCATTGGAGCCGTAAAGTCCTTGAGTGGAGACCGCGACTCAGTAAGCGTATTGTTGAACGCCCTGCGACAAGATGGCTGGCTGGAGTGGGGATGAGAGTGGCCGAAAAACGGGAGCAGTGGCGTGCATTAGGGGAGACCTATGTTCAACAGTGGACGAGTGCAGGTTGCTGATGATTAGAGATGCGCCGAATATTCGGTTGGTATTCGGTATTCGGCATATTCGGCACTTTTTTCACTATTCGTATTCGGCCGAATTATTCGGTTTTAGTGTTGGTATTCGCTTAGAGTATTTCTATGTTCCTGGCTATATAACATGGAATTTAAAAGGACAAGTTTCTTTATGTAAGATTTATGTTTTTGTAAATTAAATAAAACTGGCGAGGAATGTGTTAAAAAGCTAATAAATGAAATCAATTAAACTTGAAATCAATGTGTATTTTAACATCTAGAGTCCACATATTTATTTCCTGCTCTATTAGTATGTAGCTAACATTAAATTTAAAAAAATACCTAATTCATTTATTTTTAAGCCAGATCAATCAATATTAATTTTACTATTTATTTTTATACTTAAAAATATCTGGCCTTTTTTAAATTTAAATAAATAATAATTATAAAGCTTTGTTTTCGAACTCAGATCAAAAACACTTACGTGGCAAATTATTAAAATAAAAATATGAATCAACAATAAATAATTTTATTATAAGTTATTTAATGATAAACAATTTTATTTTTGTTACTTTTTTATATTCTTTGCAATTTATTCTTAAGTAGGTGCTCTTAAAAAAATCATCCAAGAGTCCAGTGGTACTCGACCTTTCACATACCACCACCCACCCACTGCATACCAGAACAGCCACCCGGTATGTAGAGGGTTGTGGGTTTGAGTCCCACTTGAACCCTGCGATGATTTTATTAAGTGCATTGTTTACTTAAAAGACATTATAACAGAGATACTTTAAGAAAATTTCTGACACGGAAGGAATAAACACTTTAGTTATATCTCAGTACGAATTGACTTAAGTGCTTTTTGGTCACCGTATCTAGTATAGAAGAGAGATCGGAAATAAAATAGAAAATGGTAAACCGAATAATTCGCCCGAATATCCGGTTCGGTAAAGATTGAACCGAATATTATTCGGTATTCGGTTATTCGGTGAAACCACTATTCGGCGCATCACTACTGATGATGATGATGTATCCACAATCGATATTATGGAAGTTATGGCGTGTGTGGGAACAATCCACTAGATGGCGTACTGTGGAACTGAGATCAAAATGTCACTAAAATCAGTATTAAAACAGTGGTTCTTAACCTTTAAGTCTTGAGGGACCATTTTACCAAAATTCTGTCGTGTCAGTGACCACACACTTCGGACATGCGTCGCGGCGCCGTACTCATCACGTCACGTCAGTTGCTAATTACGATGTCTTCGCGGACCACTTGGAATGCCTCCAGGGACCACCAGTGGTCCGCGTACCACTGGTTAAGAACCACTGGTCTAAAAGTACGCCATCTACCAGATTTTTCACATATGTGATAGTGAAAGCGTTGCTTTTGTTTTAAGATTTCCACTTAGATAACAGAATGTTTGCCTTTTGCGTGTCTGTCTATATTAATATTTTATTAGTTTATGATTGAATATGCAAGTAATTAAATTAATTACTGGTTTCAGCCTTTTCCGGATTGTGGAATGAATTATAAATATTGTATTAATTCAGGTGGGCTCGAAATATGTTAAGCGTACTATTAAGTATTCTGTGGTTAAGCATACAATAACATTAAACGGATGCATATTTGAAAAGGCAAGCGGAAAACAATAAACCAAAATACAGTGAGAAGTCTGAACACTAAGTAGGTATTTGTCATACCAACTGGGGCACAATGACAAATGTTCGTTTTGATAGCTGCCAGTTTCTTTGTATAAATTAAAATCATTCTGCTTTGTACCCTAACTAATTCTATACTTTGATTCATAATCATGTAAAATAAAACTAACAGATGTCAAGGACAAGTTTCTATGCATTTTGACATTTTGCATATGTGTCAAATTGAGTGATAATGTATGGGGATGACACATTGACATCTGTCAGTTTACTTTACATGATTATGAATCAGAGTAAAACTAATATTATAAATGCAAAAGTAACGGAGTTACTCTTTCACGCCAAAACTACTGAACGGATTTGAATGAAATTTGATATAGGTACAGATGGTCTAGACCCTGAGAAAGGACATAGACTACTTTTTATTGCGGGGTTAAAAGCGGAGTGAAAATTATTAAATAATTAAAAATGCTACCCAAAGATACTATTTCACGCAGACGAAGTCACGGGTATCAGCTAGTATAATAAAATTGTGTCTTTGTGAACACGACAAGAGCCAACAAACTTTTTCTCTGAACAGTGCGTGCATATAAACCTTACTATACATTTCCTACACTGTGTCTCCAATTCAAGTTTGCATCCGACAAAAAAGTTGTCACACTTTTCGACCTTAATACATTGGAATAAGATCTAGAAGTCTACCTTTTAACTTCTCTGCTAGAACATCTGTTCACAACCTGCCCGACTACTCGGGGTCTGACTCATCGGCCATTCAGCTTGCCGCATTTAAATAAAAATTGTGTCAACTCATTGAGAAAGCAGCCTTAAGGCTTTACTCGCCACTCGTCGTACACATGCATGTATATACAGTCAATAGCAGATATAAAGTATCTACCTGAGCAGGCGAGATGATCAAGAAAACATTATAAACTTTTATGAGCGTAACGATGTTCTGGGCCAGAGAGGGGCAAATCAGATATTTTACAAGCTAGGTGCTTATAAAGATTTAAAAAATTAATTGAAAATAGGTATGTTTTATATAAATTCCTTGACTACCTAGGTATTTTTGTAGTGGGTGGCAGACAAGCAGACGGATCACCTGATGGTAAGCGATAGACACACCCCAACGGCGTCTGTTCTCGCAATGTGCCCTGCCCATTGCCACTTCAGCCACGCAATTCTTTGGGCTATGTCCGTGACCTTAGATCTCCTGCGGATCTCATCATTTCTGACACGATCACGCAAGGAGATTCCGAGCGTAGCCCTCTCCATTACCTCTGAGTTACCAAGTGTTTCTGTGTGGTCTAAAAAAATAACTAACATATACTGACTTCTTATACAGGACTCATAGGTACGTATATACCCTATATGATGATGATGATATGGGCTGTATGTAGACTTTTACATCCCTTTAACCACATCATCTACCAAACATTCTGAAAAAAATTGTTCGACAACTTTTCGAAATTAATCGACGATTTTTTTGACTCCTACAAATCACCAAGTTACGTGACTGATTTTGAAAGAAAAGTTGAATCTTTTTAAGCGAATTTCATCATTGAATAAAATTATTTAACTGTGGGAGAGCTATGCTTCGGCATGGATGGGCCGGCTCGACCGGAGTGATACCACTTCCTCACAGAAAACCGGCGTGAAGCAGCCCCAGTGCTGTGTTTCGTCGAGTGAGTGAGGGTACCGGAGGCCCACCCGGGGGGGAAGGGGATAAAAGGTTGGCGGCGCACTTGTAACTCCACTGGTGTTGCAGGTGTCCATGGGCGGCGGCAATTGCTTACCAT
>CM026279.1:0-98324 GCA_014851415.1 Cnaphalocrocis medinalis
AAACTATAATTCTCTCACCAAATATAACAATGTATAATTATAGCGATTCTGTATCTCAGGAAGTTTCCCGACTTTAGGAGAAATTCTGAACGAACTCACCTGCAAATTTTGGCCGCGCAGCCGTCACTTTAAAGTGCGTCCACTACCCATTGAAGTGAATATGGTATAGGTATACGTCTCAATATAGAAACATCAACAACTGTGTTCCGCATTATAATGTAGACGCAGTTGTTATAATATGCAGATAATTATATAACCATATCGCACGTTTTCAATGCTCTGATGGTTTACAGTCTAGACGGACAAAATAAGCTATGCTATGTGATGTACGAATAGACAAAATAAGCTATGCTATGTGATGTACGCATAGACAAAATAAGCTATGCTATCATTATGTACGAATAATATTATAAACAACTAAAAGTGGCATCAGACAGCATTAAAATAATACATTAATTAGCGACGAAGGTCTTTCCATTGAACTTGGCGCCGATTAATATATCACTTCTTTTGACGATGAACTGAAAAAACAGAACTTTTTGAGAAATTGATTTCACATTTATACTTTTGTTGGATTATTCCAATTCAATTCATTACAGTAAATCAATGAGACTGAGGAAGACTTAAGAACATGTGCGAGACAGATACGATAATCTACGAACTTCGATATCAATGTCAGCTAAAGCCGCTATAAATTCGTCTCGTACCAATAACTGAATCAGCGTTCATCCCGCCAAGTCCCTGGTTTAGCGCGAACGTGCCCGCAGCCTCGACCGCGGCGGTTTCCTAACGCCGTATACATGAATACGGGATCGCGAGCAAACATTCAATACTCCTCAATACGTTGACATCTTGGGGTTCGGTGGGGGAATGTAATAAAACAGTGGTATAAGGACCGCATAGTGAAGTAGCGTCTGCGCTGCGTTTCAAGTGAGGTACCAGAGGGCCAATTGGGTAGAGGAGAAAATATTGGCCGCGCACTTGTGACCACTGGTGTTACCGAGTGTGCATAGGCGGCAGCAATCCATTATCTTCAGGTGATCTCTCTGCTCGTCTGCCACCTAAAATACATAATATCTAAGTAAACGTATACATTCAGCACTTGTGATACGCGTCATACACCCAGACACTGAATAAACACAAGAATACATCACACGAATATTTGTTCAGGGTGTGTGGAATGTTTGACTTGTATGGCCACCAATGCTACAACTTTTTTTTTGATGATTCCATTAGGATGAGGGACTCAGTTCTAAAGTTAAGAATACTATAATATACGGAACCATACTGGATAAGCTCACACTCGTCCCAGGCCAGTTCTTCAGAGAATACGACGCGTCGACATTTGAATAAATACAAGCGAACTGGCGCCGCGATGATCTATTTGCGCTCGTTGAAATTCAAATAGGATTGTTCACTTATCTGGCCGATTCGTTTTCAATGGAGTTTCTGTAGCTAAGCAAACGCTCGGAATTGGCTTTGGTATTAACATTCCGTGAGTTCAACTGCCTGTATAGGAGATAACGTCATGAAATGTCTATTTGTTTCATGAGAAAACTGCTTTGTGCACTTGTGTTTGCGTGCACACTTGAACGCTTTAATAAACGTAGTCTAACATGGCTGACCGCTGAAGCGACCGGTTTCAAGGTCACTTGGCAGCTTTTTGTATGATATTTTATTTTATGACTAGTGTCCCATCCTCACTTTGTATCGGGACATTAGAATTATTAACGACAGTTTATTCTTCGTGACCAACAATACTTTCGATAGTATTGCTTTCATGCAATAGTATTTTCTGCATCAAAGCTATTAATAGCATCTACAGTATCGATACTATTGATAGGACGACAACTATTCGAGTAGATCGATCGGCATCACTGGCAATTTATGCAGAAAAGTCAAAGCAAAAGATTATCAATTCATATTGACTTAAGTTCCAAGCCTATATCCATCAGCATCACGCACACACAGCAGTCGGCAAACATCGTCGAGCCGGAGCGATCCGCGGCGGCAAACATTTGCCGAGACGAGGGCCCTCCGCGTCGGGAGATGCGATGCGCACTTGGAACTCTTTTTGTAGATACACACGGCGTTACGTGGAGTTACTCTGTTGGACTTTGGACCGTACTTATGTTTTTTTTTTAGTGATAGGTCGCAGACGAGCAGGCGAATCACTAATGGTAAACAATGCCGCCGCCCATGGACACTTGTAACACCAATTGAGTCTTAAGTGCGTTGCTATACTTTAATCCCCTTTCTCCCGGACTGGGATTCTCACCCGGTGTTTCGCCTCACAGATACTTCACGCCGGTTTTCTATGAGCAAGTCATCGCTACTATGATGAAATTAGGCTTAATCACCACGCTTGCCTAATGCGGATCGGAGATTACGAACCCGAACAGTGTTTACTTTATCTTCTAGTGCACACAAAACAACTAAAATAAGTTTTCAAATGTTCATGAGCGGCGGTGATTTCTCAGTTACCATTTGTCGCCTCTAGCATAAAAAGACTAAAAATCATTGAATTAAAATTTTAAACCTTTCAATTCAATCACCCGACATGTCAACTCACCATAAACTCTTTCAACTTTATTACAAAACGCTTCTTAAGTTATTACCGTACTAAAACTCGTACCATCCCGTTTCAACACGCTATGTTAAAGCAGCTGGAAGGAGTTTTAATTCCGGAACTTTTCTTAGATCGCGTTTAGTAATAAAGGGGTTTGGCATTTATTTTGCAACTGGGTCGTTGGCCGTTGCACTAAACCCGAAGTACCTATCCAGTACTACACTATTGGAGTGGCCTGCCTTATGGCGGAACCGGCCATAACGTGAAGCGGCAAGTTTCAGTGGCAATGAAAAAGTTACGCCCGCCACAAAATAAGAATGGTACAGACTTTAAACTGAGCGTGTGTTACGAAGCTCTGGGCGGTATGACCACGTGCTTATACGGGATGCTCAAAGAAAGTGGCAATCTGTCGTTCAATCATAAAGTTCGGTATTAGTTGCTTATCGACAGACTAAGGTAAAATAATTAATAGCATCTATTTCATCAATTGATAGGTAATGCCAATTTCAATAGTAGGTATTTATTTAGTTATTAATTTTTTTAAACTAAAGACGGCAAACGAGCAACTATGTAAGTAGGTCTCCTGCAACATTTGCGAGATTAGAGAGGTCGCTGATGCGTTGTCGGCCTTTTAAGAAGGAGTACTCCTTCTTCTCTTGAAGGTCTTAAAGTCATAGCCGTTATCTGCACATATCACATTAGTAGGCATACAAACTAGTACAGTCATATCAAAGTAAAACTGACAAATTTCAAATTTCTTCAATCGACTCTCATCTTACTGTCAAACACATTAGGTTGAAAGTCAATTGAGGAAATTTGACAGGTTGGTGGTAACCTTATGTGTGGCTGTCTGTTATTTTGGAAACTGTACCCCAAGTTTTCTTCTTCGAGCCGAGGTGTACAAGGCCTAAGCTCTCGTCCCAGAACTTTTGAGAGCACCCTTTGCCTTAAAGTAATAGTCTCTTAAAGCGTCCTCAGCTTGGCCGGACGCCAGCTGGTTCCAAGCAAGGAGTAATGGGGAGACATGATGAGTAGTCTCGTGTAGAGTGCACAAGTTAAGATTACGACATTTTGGCCTCTTTAAGTGCAGTTGTACACCGCAGTTTGTTGTTGCATGAAGTTAGAGCTAGTTAACTTAGAAAACATTTTATTGAAAGACCAGTGAACACGAATGCCCTCGATAGAGTAATTATTTCTTAGGGATCTTTATGATATTTAAACAAAAATTGAGACAACATTACATACATTATTCTGGTCCCAAACTTAAGTTTGGTAGTTGTGCTATGGAAACCAGAATAACGAACTCCTCACTCCTTTTGGTGTAGCAGATGTCCATGGGCGGCGGTGATCGCTTAACATCGGGTAATACGCTTGCTCCTTCTCCTGTCTCATGCACAAAAAGTGAAGAAACCACACACCCAGACCCAACACAAATTACTGTTTCACCAACAAACATTTGTGTTGTTTGTTTATGTGCGATGTTTATAGAATTGTGGCTCCGCATTGTAGCTCTCTTCAGAGTAGAAGCTATCGAAATGTTCAAGTTTCCTCATGTTTTCATCACCACCGACCTTGGTATAAAGTCAGCTCTGGTCATGTCGTTAAGAAAAGTCTATTCCCTATCAAAAACTATTTGCCGAGAAATTTAGTATCTACAATCCTTTCACCCGTCAAAAGTTTCCAAGGTCAAACATAACCGCCAAACAACTATCCTCACCATATCTTTGTTTTTAAGTAAGTTTCGATGAACAAAAGTAGTTATTCAATAAACAGTTGCCCAAAGTGGCAGTTATCTGTTAAGATTAGAACAAGAGCGTGTTCCGAAGTGCCCTCGCTGGCGCGGGGCCAAAGTAACCGGCGGCTGTGGGCGGCTAGTGCTGCCTGGATTGGTTCCACTCTTGAACAATGCATGAGCGAAAATAACACCCAAATTATGCTATTTATAAAGAAATAACTTGTATTGAAAACGCTTATATGTAACCCAAAAGACGAAACACTTGCGCGAAACAATCAACATACAGCGCCATCTATTGAAAAGATTAGATAAGTCCCGAAACGAAGTGAGGGCGGGTCACTAGTCAGATTATAAAAGCAAGACATGTGGTTACACGAATAGACGTGTAATCACCTGTAAATGAGAGCCACGCTTCAGCATGAATGGCCGATACATTCCTGACTGACAATGGTGTGGTAACACCGCCTCAAAGAAAATTGGCGTAAAACAGCGCCTGTGCTGTGTTCCACCGAATGAGAATACCACTCTGGGAAGAGTTCCGGCGGCGGCGGCTATCCCTTATCAGGTGATTCGTCTGTTCATGTGCCACCTGTCGCTTAAATAAGACTTTTACTCCACAAAAGCTTACGTGTGTTCATCGCAGCGCAAACGCACGTTCTCGCTAGTCACGTTCGTCTCTTTCAAAGAGGAAAGTTCCTAACACCAGGTGATCCGAGATATCACGTGCAAAAATGTTCAATGCAAACTTAAATTTCCATTTAAAGGCCACTAGTCCAGACAAAACGAGAGAAAAATGCTATAAACTTGGGAAAAATTACAGTGTCAAATTTTTTTACCGATCCTACTACTGCAAAAAATACGTTCGGTACGATTTATCGCGGAAATAATAAGTTCAACAAATTTTGCAGATTATATTAAAACTTTTAAGACTGAACGTGCGTGAGCGAGCTAGCTATGTTCGAAAAATTCGGTACAAAGTTTTGCATCGACCCGGCCGGCGTTTTTTTTACTTTAAAAAAATACGAGTTAATGCCACAGACAGACAGACAGACTTATAAAACCCGGTCGTTTTTGTGTTGGCGGTAAATAAAACTTTGTGATCATTAGCAATAATACTCGTACGTCTTTCTACTAAGAAATCTGATCAAACTTGACATTTCGTTATAATGATGTATTGAACGTCTCCAGTTCCAGCTCTAATAGGTATGCGAATTTATCTCAAAGCTAAATCAATCAAACGTCAATTTTGACTGGACTACACTAAAACGGCGCCCGTCGAACCGTTCTACGCCTTGCTACGGCCATCTCAATTTATTTGCGAGCTACACTAATAATTCGCTACCGAGACTTGCTCTGAAACCTTAACCGCCAGAGCAAGACTAAGCTTCGTGTTAGACTTACATTTGGCCACACTACGAGTCTGGTTCACTGGAGCTTTCTGCTTCATTCGGAATTAATATGATTCGTGCTATCGGAAAAACATAACAATAAATATGCCATAATAATCCGGCCGGATATCGCACTACCACATATCAGCTACAGCTAGTTTTTCATGGTTTTTGCCAACTTTTAATAGTAATTTATGTAACGTCACGTAATAAGGGTTATTTTGTTAAGATTTTTTTCTTTGGTCCAATAAAACCCAATTAGGGGGGATTAAAAACATTCCTTGGAGAGATTTTAATAGTATTCGCAAATATGTTAATGCCAAATTATGTGCAGTCTCTTGCATTACTTTACCTTAAGTAAAGCAATAGACTTAAGCGAACCTACTTCCCTCGCTTGGTTCGGTTGTGACTACGGCTGCTGCAACGTAGCCGAAACGTCAAGCAGTAAGTACATACAATGTACTTAAAAATAAACGTCGCGTTAATTCCCGGTTTAATACTTTACAGTTACCTATAATGCAACGCAAAAATCTAAAAAACTAAAAAGACGTTTATTTTTCACATTCCCTTTTAAGCTATGGTAAAGTAAGCTTAAGTCTAAAATATAAGTCACGTCTAGTCTAAACATGTTTACCCTTGAATTCTTAAACTTGAAATATTATGAAAAAGGATAAAATTATTAATAAGAATGCATGTGTCAGAAAAAGAATGAGTATATAAACACATAATTATGTCAAAGTAAAAAAAGCCATTAACAATAGATTAATAATACAGCGTGATTTATTTTCTTACTCGCGTGGTTATAAGCACAGAACCCGGAAAATATCTAACAAATATCAATCAGCGACTTCGAAAATAAATCATAAGTGAAAGACGATACATCATCGTCGGAGCAGATCACTAATCGCTGTTCAATTTGGCACTTTGCGTACAACTGGCGGCTGCCAAGCGGTATCACGTTCGGCTTATTGGCAGATCCAGCTTCCTGGCTGATAGTGTAACAGACGCCTATTTGTTACACTCAAAATGAAACGGCTAGCTGGCTCTAATTATAAATTTTGTTTTGATAGATGTAAGGGGTCCCGCCCAACATCTTACGGGACCAAATTCAACCTCACCAGCACGTGGCGCACCCTGCTGTACAACGGACGAGGCTTTGGCGTTCCCCACCAGCCCGCACTAGGCCAGCGTGGTGGTCGTAGGCCCGAATCCCCACCTATATATAGTAGAACGGAAGGAGTTCACCAAGTGGACCGACGATCTAGTGAAGGTCGCGGAAGTCCCTTGGATGCGGGTACAACAAGTCCGATCTGTGTGGAAAACTTTGGAGGAGCAGTGGACGTCTATTGGCTGAAATGATGAGTGATGATGAGGGAGTAATGAAGATTACAAAATAATTGACGTCTTCTGAACATTAAGAAACAGTTGTAGATCTCGACAACTGTAATAAACTTCGATGCTTCTCAATTAAGGACTTAAGAAAGTTTGTTTTATCACAACACACAGTAAACTACTCTAGTGAAATCCAGCAAAATAAGAGTGTATTTTCCCAACCAACAGCCCCCGTACGTCCCGAGCCCCGGCGGATCCAAACGCAACATTTCTTCGCGTTCCATTGAAAACTTAATAACTGGAATTTCTCCGATTCCAGTTTCGCTTACTGAGCGTTTTTGCCGCGACATCTGCCGTTGAACGATACAAAATAAGGGGAGGAGAGACACATTCACAGTGTGATTTTTTGTGTATTATTGTCTTTTTATACCAAAAAGTGTATCTGGCGATTTATTTACTTCAAATTCCAAATTGGAACTGCTCCGCAGACTCAAAGCCATCTCTAAACCTCTATTCACCGTATTACAAACGTGATCTAAAGTTAGACTTGGTTAAAAACTCATGCTATCGTTTTAATTTTTCATAAGTGTCAGTATCAATTTTAAACCATGACTATGTATCTTTAGTCTCTGTCCCTTGAATATTGTGATAGTCTACGTGTATGATTTGCTTTATCTTGATTTTAGTTGGTTCAGTTTCTAGAACTTTCGGGTAAATTCTAGAACCTTCCAACTCTTATTTCATTATCAACCTAGAGTGTTCTGAAACTTTCAATACCATTTCGAAACTAATATTAGTTAAGCGGTAATGCTGATGCGATATCGTGCACAACGCAATATAAACCTTATCCAAAGCTATTATTATGCTCTGTTTCTGCCTGCAGGGGGTACAACGTAAACAGTATTTATGACATGAGAAGACGGACACCTCATCGAGTGAAACCCCAGGGGTGATTTACTTTGATAGAATTTTTATACTTGTTTCACCATAAAGTCTATTGAAATTTAAACTTGGACTACTAATATCAACATGCTAGAACCCCCTAGTCACTAGGCAGCTAATATTTTATACCAGAGGATACTACAAGTTTGTATTGCTGTTGGTATATGGGCAGCGGCAATCGTTTATCATCATCTGATCTGCCTGCTCGTCAGCCACCTATCACATAAAAAAAACAAAAACAGGATTTTTAGTATTCAAAGAGTGCTCAGTATCTCCCCAGTACCGAGAAGCTCATTAATACTCGGGACTTGAACCCATGCCCTTACGCACTCCGGTCGATTTCAATTAGTTATGCCCTTTCAAGTGTGAAATACGTGTTCATGTATAATTCATAAAAGAAGCAAACTTTCGAAACGCAGTAATGTAGTTAAAGACAACTTATTAAGTCGAATTTTCTTTTAAAATAATTTTAGAGTAGTAATAAATGATGTAGTAAGGGTGTAATTTTCCAATCTATGTGTTACACTACTACATTACACAAGGTAAATAACTGTCGCCGCCCATAGACACCAGTAGACTTACAAGTGCGCTGCCACCCTTTAAACCCCTTTCCTACCAATTAGGCCTCCGGTACCCTCACTCACACGACGAGACACAAAGACACAAAAGACGCTGCTTCACGTCAGTCTTCTGTGAGACCGTGGTATCACTCCGGTCGAGCCGGCATATTAATGTTGAAGCGTTGCTCTCCCACGGTCAAAATTATTTGATCGATTGACAGGCAAACACGCAAGCGGGTTACCTGATAACGAGTGATAAACGCCGCCCATTGGACATCAGCCACACCAGGAAGACTTTGTGCGCGTTGCCAGAGACATACCACTAAAATACCAGCGATGCATCCTCATCGCCATATTAAGGGAGATCATGGGTACCCAGCGTAACCTCGGCTCCCCAACATCCCAAGTCTTCTTCTCCTCATGTCGATGGCATCAAGATATTAAATTTTCCGAGCCCAATAATCCGCCACAACAACCGCGCTATCGGTAGGCTGCAGGAGTTCACCGTATGTGCAGCTGTCTGGGCATAACGGACAAGCCAGGAGATGAGCCATGGTTTGGGGGGCGGCGCCGCACTCGCACACATTGCTAGCTGCGTCCGCGAATCCCCATTTACTCAGGTTATTCCTACAGCGGCCGACCCAAGTGCGCAGCCTGTTTAGTGAAATGCCCTACACAGTGAGCTGAACACGGCAAAAGGGCGACCTTCCCTGCGACTGTCCCACCTATTTCAAGGGCCGTTACAATTTCGGGAACTAGGTGAGGACTGATAACATGCAAATGGGCGATCCACAAATAACCTGTTTAATTACACAGCCCGCGATGACTAATGGCAAACGCGCCACCTACTGGCTTATTAATGATCGACGAAAGATATGCTGCTGGAAAACAAACAAATGTTTGTGAATGTAAAAGTACTCGCATATTATTACGCATGTTTAATTAAGCGTAAGTGCATAATGTCAAATGTGTAAAATACGTCATGGGCAACTACGTAACAGACGGTAGTGTTGGGGCAAAAAGTTCCTATACTAATTATAAAGATGTAAATTTAATGGAAACACATGCGCGATGTAATCAATGCCCAGCGCCATCTATGAGTTCCGTTTATTACTAATAACAACAAACCGATTAACGACAATCTAAACAAGTTGTTACTTGAACAATTTAAAAGGCATTTTTGTCTAAAATCGGGGATATCTTCAGAGCATTAAACACTTTGAGAATTTAATTAAAATAGAAATTAAATCTTCGAGAAGGCAACGGTCTAAACGATAACAGTCCCAGTAGAAATAAGTCGGTTTTAATTGGAGATGCAATGTTATGAAACGCTTGGACTACTTATTGTAAACGGAATGAGATGCCAACTCCAATATTAATGTAAAGGTGTATTTTGCGAGAAAATATTTATAAGTAGGTAATTAATAAATTCATAATTATGTTTTGAAGTAGGAAAAACGTGTATAAAATATGGACCCGTAAGGGTGTAGCAATGGCAATCGATTTCACGTATGTAATTTAAGTATTATTTTGACCAATACCTGTCATTACTCGTATATAACTTTTACTTAGCATGTATTCAAAAAAAGTTAGATAATATACTTAAATTATTATTTTGCAATATGCAACACATAATAAACTAGACATTATATACATACTTAATTGCTTTATATAAATAATAGAAAACAATTGCAGTTGCTTTTTCAATTTATTTTGGCCGAGTCGTATGTTAGTTACCTTTCACAGGAGCATATTCAAATGGCGCACGTTTCGATTGCTCACAAAGCCCTAATTGGCAGTATTGTCCGCCGAGAGGCCTAATTAATGGGGGCATTTGTGTTCATTAACGCCGAATACCCCAAACTATCACGTAAATGCTATCGTGGAAATGGTAATCAAATTTGAAACTTTCGCGTTGAATTATATTTGTACAAAATGGGTTAAACAAATTTGATCAAAGCGGGATAAAACGTGACAATACAATATAAGCAAAATAAAGTGAAGCATCCTATATAAGTATACTGTCTACCCAATTGCAGGGCAAAGTCCTACATAATAGAGATAAAGTCATCGCTGCTATGATGGGAATAGAATTAATCACCACGCTCGCATAATGCGGATTTGTGATTACAAACCCGAGTTTTATCCAAAAAATTCGAAACATAGGTACTCTTTCTCAATTATCCCGGGACCCCCGAAATCAAAATAGCTGTAAAACATTATAAAACTGTATTAGAAAAAAAAATACTAGAAAATAACTACATACTTGTAATCAATACTTTTATATGATTGATTGATGAGCATACCAGACGAGGCTTTGTGTTTTTTGGTTTTAAAAATGCCTTTCCATCAAGAGTTTTTACTGTGAGCTACAATTTAATAGTATACTTTTCCAAAATCTGCAATCACAGCCTCTAAAATCCAAAAACATCTTCTCTAGACTCAGCTATCATTCTGCTGAATAGCCACAAAATCGAAAAGGTTTTTATTTTACCCGAAACCGCTTTAGAATTGGCAATTTCTTTGAAAACCCGATGTCTCAATAAAATGTTAAACCTCGAAGTGAAATATCGGAGCGCGTCTCACATCCGGGCTTAGTGTTGCTGAACTTAGGACAAGTCGAGTTAAAAATACTAAATATTTACCATTATTATACACCATTCAATAACGCTATTTATAGCAGTTTCAGTTGTGAAACTATTTTCATAAACGCAATAATATTTAATATAGCTATCAAACAAAGTTTTCTCGGGAACAAACTAGCGGGTTGTGACGTCATAACTCGGTAGCCGTTTGTATGACGCGTTTTGGGTAAGTCTATATTAAGTGATTTTTGAATTTTGATTATCATGAATAGTTTTTAAGCTAACAGAGTCATTTTTTTACCGATGTTTCAATTTTAGAGGTCCTTAGATTACCATAATTTAATCCTTCGGCATGAATGGACCAGCCCAACCGGGGTGTTTCTACCTATCACATCATAAAATAGGACACACAAAAAACACTTCAATATAATGATAAATACACTATCGCTATGCTGTCAGTCAGTGTCAAAAGTTTATCTTTTATTTTATTTACTTCCTCTGTTCAAAGATCTCTTGGCTTCCGACACGAAGTCGCGCCATTCGTTTCGGTCCCTGCTTTGCCCAGTCAAGCATCGAGCGCTTGAAGATCTCTCGTGGTTTCGCATCGCTATTGGCAACACTACCCGCTCTCCTTTGACGATACGAGTTCTCGCGATGAAATGCGTTCCGATTCGCACAGCGCGATCAAATATGCACACTGTAATGTGTTCCAAGATTTTGAGGCTAGAGATAAATGTTTTCTTTTTTGCTTCGCATTGGGAATGTGCAATGAATGTTAATACCTACTCTCCGCACCGTTGATCTTGTGGTTTGAGTACCGGGCCTATGTGTCTTTATGAACATAGCTCGGGTTTAGTCATATTTTTCGAACATTGCTCGGGTTTATTCGATTTGTTCGAACATAGCTCGGGTTCTTGATCACCAATCCGCACTTGGCGATTGTGGTGTTTGAGCGTAATCCCATCATACTCGTAAGAGCGATTAACTTGATTTCTATGATGGAGTCCTTCTTTGGCCTGCAGGTGCATACTTACTTTACTTTTTGTTACACCGAGGTGGATGCAATATTATTCAAAAAACCTTTATTAAAATTAAGTCACGAAATAAAAAAAGTACCTAATATAGCACAGATTTGGAATGTCGACTTCTACGGAAAAGAACCAGCATTACCTCAGTTGCTACTTTTTTCAAAAACAATAATTACAATTCTCATTTTAATAACAATGCAATATAACTGTATTTAATTAAAATGTCAATTAACGCGACGTTTAATATAAAGTTCTTTGTTTTGTACTTGACGTCACGGTTCCGTTTAAGTACAAAACAATGTTCTTTATAATGAAAGTCGCGTTAATTCCCGTTTAAATGAATGCAGATACATAGTTCAACGCAAAAATCTTAAAAACTATCTAAGAAAGCAATATTCGAATCGAGTTAATCAACCATATCACGTTGGGTGATATAAGCAAAAAAGTTTATCATACAGGACAGATAGTTAAGTACTACCTAAATAATTATTTATTGTACAGTAACAAATTGCATGTATTTAAGAAGATCTCAAAAGAACTTATTGGAGCGTAAGTCACACAAAAGGTTTTTCTGCTTTTACTGAAGAAGAATCAAAGGCAACTACTACTGTAAATATCAAATAATAACCTGTTTATTGAAGGCTTAGCGGCACTGTCGTTTTTTGACTAATCGAATTTTACATATTTTTTGCTTGCAGTACCTAGCAGGTAAGAACTACTGAACGGATTTAAATGAAATTTGGTATACAGGTGATCTAGACGCTGAGAAAGAACATAGGCTACTTTTTATTGCTAAAAGGGGGTTGTAAGGGGTTAAAAAGGGGGTAAAAAGTTACTTTTCCACGCGGACGAAGTCGCGGGCGGCCGCTAGTCTTATTATACTTTTTCAATTTCCTGGAGGATCGAGATTCATTTCCGAAAATACCTACGTCACTTTTCGATCTTTCGGACTATTCATTCAGTTAGAAGGTCGCATCGATCCATGTTTGAAATAAAATTATGTATATTTTGTTACTTAAGCACGTAAAAATAGATTCCAGTGGTATTTTTAAAGGAAAGGTAGTAACAAAACTAATTTGAAAAAATGCAACGTTGTGAAGAATTACTGTCGAACAAACTTTCCACAGCACAACTTAAAACTATCTTCTCTGTTTATATGGTGTAGTTTAAGATGTTATTTTAAAATTGTAAAATTTCGGAGAGATTTCATGCGTCATTCACCGTAAAGGATTTCCGATAGCTAATAAAAAAAAGTTGAGTGCTGAAATCACAAGTTGTCGTTTGTGATTCACAATAATGGAGTCAAATTTAGATCAATAAAAAGTCTGGACGTGTCTAAATGAGTCCATTCACTTGATAACTGCGTGCAAGTGAAGCTGTATAGTGTACACTATACGTATAGCGTATATACAGCTCCCACGTTGCCTCAATTAGGTCGCTTCATCCCTAATGACTCGCCATCGAACCTGGCTTTGACTTAGCACTTTTGAGAATTATCGAGGTGACTTTGCTTTTCCCTTGGGCTAAATGTCAATGCCAAAAGGTTAGTTACGTACGAGTCGTGTCAAAAAAGGTTTTATGTTTCGATTTCTGATACGATTCGGATTATGCTACATTTGAGAGTGACTCTGCCTCGTTCGCTAAAGGTCATGGGTTATTTATTTCCATGAGATCATTTTATTTCTGTCATGATCAAATCAAATAAAATCAAAAAAAAATTATTACTTCCAAGTTAATATTACTTTAAGTTAATCCGTTAAGTATAACATACTTGTATTAGGAGTAACCCATAACATAGAACCTATTTTTCTTTTTGAAGTTAGCAAAAATTGCTTTAAACAATATACAAATTACCTACAAACAGTACCTCGTGCGAATCAACATCGAATCAGTCCCGCAACATCCAATCACCTCCGTCCCACTAATGAACGATCTACCGCGCTGAACCTACCTGGCTGACGTAGTGAGGGGCTCGAGATCCTGTTTGTGTATGTTGTACCTGGAACAACAAGTATGCAAATTAAATTAGATAACAAATAGGTTCACCAGACCTTAGAGGAGTAGATACATAGTTTATCTATCTCCCAGACGCTCCGTCATCATCGCTTTCCATCAGGCGTGATTTGATGTTTTCAACATTCAGACACTGAACATACACACGGTGTCGGTAAACATTTACATATATTTAGCCACGTTTCCACCAACTATTTTGATCGACATTAGTTCTATGATTTTTGTAAATTCGAATCCTATAATTCGACATTCATACAAAATCGGTCACAGGACTTGGGAGTCATAAAAATCATCATCAGAGAACATCAGTGAAAAACATCACGTTGACTAGCGGTGCAGACAACCCTTCTTTGTAAATATTTGTGCCATAAACGCAGCATAAATACACTGGCATATATGTATGTGTGCGTAGTCAGTTTAACGCGTAATGTAGGCAGTTGATCCTTATTATTCTGTCCTCATGTTTTGACCCAACCCAACGCACGCACATCACTAGCAAATAGTCACCGCCCACAGGCGATAGGTATGTAATTACCAGGGGTATCGAATTAATCCAAGTTAATTGCCAGGATTTCGAGCCATCGCGAGCTTTTGATGAGATCCCGTCGCACGTCTAGCTCCGATAACATCTATGAGAAATATTGAAAGTACCTAGCGTAGTACCTACCTACCTGCCTACCTACCTAGGCTTTGGATTTAGGCTTAAAGGTTGACGGGACTAATGGCAATTGCCAGGAAAGTTTAACTTGTGGATTAATTTAGACCAGGGGTCACCCATACAGCTAACGTTTTCAGAAAAGACAGTTGACAAAGACATCGCAGTTAACATAAAGTTATCTTAAGGAGGGAGAGCCATATTTAAAAAAAAATCCCAGTAACTAAAGTACAGTAAAGTGTGAAATCTTACGGATAACGTAAAGGATTATACATAATTACAACACAACGGATACATTCTAAGGACATCGGCAAATCTTTCCTACTTAAAATTAAAAAGAAAAAATACTAGCGCAATGCAAAGTCAACGCCATCTATTGGTAATATTTTGAACTAATAACTATAAGTACCGAAACGAACGTTAGGGCGGGCGACCTATATTATACAAAATGGCCGCTTTATGTCCTATCAACGATATATTTTGCACATACTCGTAATAGTGCAGTGCAAAATTTACATTATAAATGTAAAATCCTTAATGACCCTGGAATATCTGAATAAATAGAACCTCACGTGAGGTTTTACTTTTAATTACTCAAAGTAATGTTATTTACCTTCCACATTACACCGAGAATAACCATAAATCTTGTTAGTTAAATGTTTTACCTGTGCATAATGAATTTTGTGACGGTTCCGTCGTAACGAATGATCCCGTGGCGAGTAATTTGTAAAGTTATTCATAACGATGGCAAGTCACGAGTGGTTTTTGTCACCGTTGCAGCCAGCTGTGCTTGTGACGCCGCCACAGTGAAGTGAATGGTAGAATCAAACCTCTGTCTGAGGGTTGCTGGTATGTTCAAGAAGAACTTAAGTGTGATTTTCCTTTGAAGCGATATTCTACTCGCGTATGTACTAGCAGCCGTATTTTTCCAATAATATTCGCAATGTTTTTTAAGCAAGCATTTGCAAAGCAAAAAAAATGCCGCTGACCCTAAGTACAATGAGCCGACATCGCCGCCTTATGCACACCCGCAGGCTGGAAGATCGACGGTTAGTGTTGGGCGCTCCGATCCCCTGTCATCTGAGGCCAGTCCATAAGCACACCAACTAAAACACCTAGGGCTGTTTCCTGCTTATCCAAACTCTTGCATCGGGTCCCACGCATGGACAGCGAGGCACGCCAGCACGGCTTCTTTCTAACGCCCGGGGCTAAAAGCCCCCGGGGCAGGCCACTGCAACCCGACAAAACCCTCACCGAGAGATGCCCGCATCGCTACCTTCCTTGCGAAACTGAAATTTGGTAGTGGAAAAGACCGTACGACTAATAATAAAAAGTTTTTTTTTTCCTAAATGTTTGTAACCTCACTGTAGCTCCACCTGCAGTGTGATAGTTTTCGTTCACGTGACGAGGCGCCACTAGCGCTAATTAAATTCAGCTATTTGTCCGTCGGTGTGTCCGTAATACATAATTAATGGGCGCCTTTGTTCCGACCGTTAAATACGACTCCGTAGATTTGTTGAATAAACAGTTTTATTGCATGCTGCTGAAAAATTGTAAATTCTTTATACATATGATTATTACATCTCTTAATAGCTAGTTTTATTTATGGTTTCCTAGCTTTTGCCCGCGGCTTCGCTCACGTCAAATTTGGGGAAGTACGGAAGGGCAAAAAGTAGCCTAGGTATATGTTACACCATCCCTTCAACTATCTCCTCCTAAAAATCACGCCAATTCGTCGCTCCGTTTTGCTGTAAAAGAAAGACAAACATACAGACAGACACACTTTCTCAATTATAATATTTGTATGGATTTGTTTATTGGCTATTTTTTATTTCAAGACCGACGAACGAGCGAGCCTGATGGTAAACTAATCATCACCGCCCTTATACGTTTGCTCGATCAGGAAAGTTGCTGATGCGTTGATGACCTACCTATTAGAGAGAAGAACGCTTTTCTTTTGAAAGTCTTTGAATTTAAATCGTCGAGTAATACTGTTGGTTTCAGATTAGCGTATTTTTCTGTGCCTATGGTCGTTTAAGCATATTTTATGAGTTTACACGCACGTTAAAAACGCGGTGTAAAAACCAGACGCGCGTAGGTATACGTGAAAAGAGGATACCTTATTGCCATGACGTTTCCATAGCATTTTTTTTTTCGGATACAAGGTAATTCTGCTGTTCGTCTGCCTACTATATCATAAAAAAGCTTTAAAGCGCGTCAACGCTCGTACGACTGGCTAAAACGCTTTTTTTATGTGATAGGTGGCAGACGAGCAGATGAATCACCTGATGGTAAGCAATGCCCGCCGCCCATAGACACCTGCAACACCAGTAGAGTCACAAGTGCGGTGCCAACCTTTAACCCCCTTTCTCCCCAATTGGACCTCGGTTTCAAAAACTACCTTTCTACACTCATTTAAAACGCTAGTCGGAAACCACACTAAGACTTGCATTCAAAATAAAGTTGCAAGTAAACAGGCCGTATGCAGTTATGCGGCTAAGGGCCAGTGCACACGCGACCGTCGCGACAGTATCGCGCGATCATCGCTCGATAACGCGTGTGCATTCACCTTTGCACAAATACGTAATAGCTTTCTAGGAATACCTGATAGATGCACAGTGTATGAAGAAACAGTGAGTTTGATGGGGCATGTTGTGGTATCTAAGTGTGCCGTTCGCGGTTGAATTCAAAGCCTTCACTTATAAATATAATTTTCAATGAGAAAAAAATATATTTTCTTAGTTATGATTGAAACATGATCCAGGATTTGGTATATCTGGTAATTATTTAACGAAGTGGCTATCGACTGACCTTCGTAACCAGTAGCAGGGGAATAAGTTCAGTTATTTCATGGTTGCAAGTTCTGAAACTATTCGAAACTTGCAGATTTCCTGATTATGTCGTCTCTCAAACCGATCTAATAGTAGTATTGAATAAAGAGATAAGGGATAAAAAAGGAACTTAAACCGACTACCTAGTTAAAAGATCATAGCTATAAACATAGAATTTAGAAACAAATTCAGGATGATTTCTCAATGATCGTACGTATATCTTCACCTTGAGTAACTATCCGAAATACCTAATATCCATAGTTTTTCTCGCTTTTTATCCACGCGTCAGTCTGTTCTTTTCCCATATGTATTTTGGTTTTACCATGTTACTGGGCCAGTTTGCGAGCACAATGAGCTATAAATTGGTAAAGTTTACGAGTTTAGTGTATAGTACCTACCTATTAAATGTATACCTATATTTTTTCTTTCTTTTTCTTAACCAAAAAAGGAACGCAGTTTTTTAACTATTTAACAATCTTTTTATGCAGATAGTACACTGAAAGTAATTAGACTGTGTCAGGGTTCCTCTACAGCTAGGAGTGGGAATTAAGTGCTAATCTGCCAATATTATCGACGAGCTTTTTGTAATTTCTACAAAGTGCCGACGGAAAATGTTTGCACTGCCAACAAACAATGCATTATCAAGCCATTTGCTCACTTCATATTTGTTTTAGACGCCTGTAATATCACCCTGTAGGAGAAATTACTCGATGATTTGAACGTCAATCAAAAATTCAATTTGATTTTATCAAAGTAAATCACGTAGAGAGAATTTGATAGATGCGAACCAACGGAGCATAGTTACTTTTGTTTACGCATATATTTGTGACCTATTTGATTTCGATCAATACGCAAAACATCACGAACCATGAATGATAAATTATGTGCGTAACATTAATATGGTAATGAAAACCTGTATTATGTTAAGCATTTGTACATACAGATAGTGACGAATTTATAAGGGTTATATGTTTTGCCATATGGCTGCGGAACCCTAAAAAAAGTAAATGTAAAACTAACTAAGTAAAAGCTGCTAATAAAATAATTATATCAGCGAAAACTGATTAATCGAAAGTTACTCCAATAAAAAGAGTTAAGTCATAATACCCGAATTTTCAATAAACTGACCTAACCATATGCGAAAAAAAATGAAGTCTCAAGTTAGGTCATTATCTGAGTATTCATTAAAATGTACTTTGTATTTTACACTTGTTAATCAAAATTTCATTTAATAACCACAATGCTGCAGATAAAAGCCATAAATTTGGGGAACTACAAACAAAACCGCATTTTACTATGCGTTATTTACCGCAGTTTGAACGCCATAAGTTATTCAACCCTTTTAGTTATTTACACAAGTTGTGCCCACAGTGTATGTAGTAGTCAGTATCTTGAGATGAGTGGATTCTGCTGGACCAATCACCGCTGGAGCAAACGAATTCTGGAGTGGAGGCCGGGTCTCGGTAAACGTAGTGTCAGACGCTAGGATCGCTAGGATAATAGCCGAAGATCGATCAGAGTCGCGAATATTTGTATAGAATTATGATGATGATAAACTTGAGATGTGTTAATGCCTTGGTGGCGCGGTTGCTAGTGGGTCTGACAATAAGGCGACGGCTTTGCTTGAGATCTCAGGTTCGAGCCCCGGGTGTGGCCAATAGCTGTACTTAATAAATTCACACAACATCTCATACATTGACCTGACGCCGTACTAATTATTAGCTTAAGAACTTATGTTACTGATATCAGACTACAGATTATTAAAAATTCTCAATGTCAGCTCAAAGTCTGGAAGTTGGCGGTTTTGTACTCCCGAACTTTGGAAAACACGTCAGCTAAAAGGGTGCCTAAAGATTAATAAATTATTACATTGAACTTATTAAAACCTAGATCAAAATGAAGTTCGTTTCGCACTCATAAGTTCATAATACCAACTTTGATGCATTTGGTCTTCAAACACTGAGGCATATTATTCAACCCTCAAACGTCAATACTAACTTAAATGTCGCAAGCCTCTGACTATCTTTGTTCTGTGATAACATTAAATTAACACCAAAAGATGATTAGGTACATTAATTCGCGCTTTCTGCTTCTGAAGCCTGTTATAAATTACTT
Source organism: Cnaphalocrocis medinalis (assembly GCA_014851415.1). Taxonomy (NCBI): domain Eukaryota; kingdom Metazoa; phylum Arthropoda; class Insecta; order Lepidoptera; family Crambidae; genus Cnaphalocrocis; species Cnaphalocrocis medinalis. The sequence continues at coordinate 19,754 of CM026279.1, forward strand.
TAACTAGCAGTAGGGCTGGCAGCTAAGAAATAACACTTTTGCTTATTCTCAGATTTCCCTGTAATGTTTTCTAGCGAACTACTTACTTAGTGAAATTTAATGCCCTGGTAAGATATTTTATATGAGATAGAAAATGGGATTAACATTTTCAGTTAAGTAGAACAACAATCATGGTTAGTTAAGTAGGGAGAACCCCAAATAACGAATGCGAATACGTAAAATTTCTTCGATCGGTCCTAACCTGTGAAACACTTTAGATTTAATATCAATGGAGAAAATTAGACAGATTTCAGTAACTTGATGTATGTTGTCAGGTACAGGTTACGAAGGTCCTTAAAGAGTGGCTTTGCTTAACATCCGATTCAAATCTGTGAAAATACCAACCCGTCAAGACTCCCAAACTCCACGCTTTCCACCAACTGTCCTGAACAACATTTATTTTAATCTATGACTTTTATTTTTTCACATAAAGCGGTCACGTAACTTATTCATTTTGTACGGGGAGTCGAAAAAAAAAATATTCAGAAGGGTTAGTAGAAGTCATGGTTAAATGGATGTGAATGTTATACTATGCTGCGTAAATGATGATATACCTACTTATCAGTAGACATGAATAAATCAATGAATGCATATTTTTTATTTATTTTGGTACCATTTTCGCCCGGATGGCAGCAAAAATAAACAAAACTTTATTCAAACGTTGGTATTTCAAGCCACGCGCCAGGAATTAAAAAGTATTTTGCGCAACAAAAACCGCGGCGAAGATAAAACAACTCTCTCAGAAGGTACCAAGTTAGGTATGTATGTTTACAACTAAGCAAGCTTTAGAGATGGCCGTATAATAATAAACATTTTTGTCGATAAATATGGAGAAAAATTTTGAATGGCCCGATGGTAGTGACCCTACGCCGAAAGTCGCTTCAATCTCCATTCTTAACTAGCAGTCGAATGATGAATACTCCTGTTTCAAAGTAGATGTATTTATGTATTTGAGTTTAATATTTCTTGTTTCTTCCCCTGTCATCAATTACACCAATCACGCCGAGCCACGCTTCAGTAAGAAGTTACCAAGAAGACCAGAGTGATACCAAGTTCTCATAGACAACTGGCATGAAGAATTGGAGTCTCAATCTAAGGAGACGGGGAGTTTCATGTTTGACAGTGCACTTAAAATGTGACTATATAATATCTGTGGGCGGCGGCATTCGCTTACCTGCTCGTCTGCCACGTATCACAAAAAAAACTATCGATATCTCCAAGAACCTTCCTCCCCTAATGAACAGCCCATCGAAACTGGCGCCCAATAGCTCTGTTTGGGGACAGATTACCCGCCTCCACCCTGCGCCAATCACCCCGCACCGGGTCACATACCGGACGGAACCGGAATGAAAGCCACGGGCAAAACTTCTGGCCATAATTGTGCGTTTTGTTTTTCTCTTTTTTCGCTGATTAAAAAGTTTCTACTCATTGTGGACGGGGAATGGAAATTCAACGGCTGAATGCTTGATGTTGATAAGTTTTTATGGCGCTAAAATGTACAGACCATCTGATAACTTTACATGGGTATAATAAAACATTACAATGCATACATTTGTGCTAATGGCACAACAAAGCGCATGGTTTATTATATTTTTTATAAGTTAGTAGCAATTATTGTCTTCTTATTAAATTTGTTTACATACGCTGTTTACTGCGTATGTGGTCTTTTGTTCATATTTATAAAGTGGTTCCTTATGTAGTGAATTTTGAAAAAAAAAACTTTTTTGTCGCAAACCAGCAAGCGGGTCAAATTATGGAAAGTGTACGCCAGGACATCAGCAAGATCAAAGCACAATCTCACTTCTTAAAATTCATGAAGATAATCATTAAAGGGAAAATTAGGCGCAATTATATTTCACGACTTTTTGTAACAGATCTAGAACTTCGCTTGTTCAATGTCAAAGGTTAATACAAAGTCAAGTATCATAAATTATTCAAATTAGGCTCATGAAATTCAAATGGCTATAGATAAGTATTCTGGATGAGGAAATCTTGAACTGAAGAAAGGTGAGAGCATTGGACAAAATTATGGTAATTTATTTGAACTCTTAAAAGGAAACTTTCAGTTGACATAATCACAATGCTTCAAAAGGACTGCCCAAATTAAAGAATAAGGTTGCCGCCGACACCTTGGGATTACATTTAAGTAGGTATAAGTTAGTTCAAAATACATCACATAAGGTAGTGCATCCCTTAGCCAAGCATCATCCCTGATTTAGTGTATTACTCAGACGAATCGATCGATTGTCGATATAAAGCTTCGATCATGGATCGGAGTTAGTTCGTCTAGTCCGGTAGCTTGACTAACCAATCGATTGATTGCATCGGTCGATGTTCATCGATAAATCAGGTAGCCATGAACGTTCGATGAACGTCGACTAATCCATTTTACAATCAACCTAAACAAAACTTCTGAAAATCGGGTACGTCCCACGCAAATTGGAATACCTGGCGACACTAATCGTTGCGTGAGCTTTAACCTCACACATCTCTAGAGGAATGGCCTAACCGGTTTGTCGCTGAATAAAGCGATGTTATTATCCGCTAATTTCCACTTAGCTCGTTACCCGTAGGCTGGAAAATGAACGTCAAGTGATGAATAGTGGATGAACCCATTAGCATACGATAACAAGCCCTATGATGCACTCTGGCTGTTTGGGATTCATGCCTATTCGTAATTCGCGTTCCAGACGGCATTAGCTTTACATAACTCTATTATGGAGGTGAGTAAGGGACTGATTGGCGTATTAGACATGCATTACACAACCATGTTAGTCCCGAAATAAGTAGAACAGAGTCGAATCTACCTGACCTTGATATCGAAGATTGCGTTATAGTAGCAGTACATAGGCAGTTGTCCCACCGGCAGCGATGAACGAGTAGCGAGTAGAGCTAGAATGTAGAAACGAGTTGACGAGCCGTTCATGTGAGTACTCTCGGTGTTATTTTATCAACCGTGGGAGTGGTACGATTGGGCATGAATGGGCCGGCTCAACCGGAGTGATACCACGGCCTCAAAGAAGACCGGCGTAAAGCTGCGCCTGCGCTGTGTTTCATCGAGTGAGTGAGGGTACCGGAGGCTTAATTGGGGGAAAGCGGGTTAAAGGTTGGCAGCGCACTTGTGACTCTACTGGTGTTGCAGGTCTATAGGTGGCGGCAATCACTTACGATCGGGTGATCCGTCAACACGTCTGCTACCTACCAATAAAAAAAATCTTTTGATCAGGTAACGTATCGAGCGAGCGATATCTTTCATAGCTCTTGTCGCACATTCACAAACTAGTGAAGCGAGTCCTCGCCGGCTGTGTGTACACACTGCGTCCGCGATCGACTACTTGTATTATGCATCTATTTTGTTTACACGGAACGTATTATATTCTGTACGTTTCTTGAGTGAGAAAATAGCTGATAACTAGTCGTTTTCTCGCCGGCAGTGGGGCAACTGCCTTATGTACATAATCATTTTCACAATTCACATTCATAAATGTTCCAAGATATATGGATTAAACCGAATAAAAAATATTTCTATTTCAAAATCCTAAGGTGTCGGCGGCAACTTAATTCTTTAATTTGGGCAGTCCTTTTGAGGCATTGTGATTATGTCAACTGAAAGTTTCCTTTTAAGAGTTCAAATAAATTAGCATAATTTTGTCCAATGCTCTCACCTTCCTTCAGTTCAAGATTTCCTCATCCAGAATACTTATCTATAGCCATTTGAATTTCATGAGCCTAATTTGAATAATTTATGATACTTGACTTTGTATTAACCTTTGACATTGAACAAGCGAAGTTCTAGATCTGTTACAAAAAGTCGTGAAAAATAATTGCGCCTAATTTTCCCTTTAATGAGTATCTTCATGAATTTTAAGAAGTTAGATTGCGCTTTGATCTCGTTGATGTTGGCGTACACTTTCCATCAGTTGATCTGTTTGCTCGTGTGCCATAAAAGAATATATTTCTCATAATTTACTAAATAGGGAGTACTTTTTATACCTACACCTTTTTATATCAAACGTGTTAAGCAACGTCAAAGTTTAATCTATCAAAACCGGCTTCCCTTTGATTTCTTAACTTGAAGATTACGACATCATTGGAGGTAAACAATTTTATATCATACAAGTCGTCAATCAGGTGAAGTTTCGCCGCAAATAAACCTCTCGCAATGGATCCATTATGGATATTAACATCATTGATCATGGTTTATTGCGGAAACATTTTTCTGCGGACCCATGGGTTATGCTCACTATTCATGAACTTTGCGATTGATGGGAGTTAAAACCGAAAAGCAGCGATACATCCATAGTAACAATCGATTCGGTAGGAAGTTAATACATTTACGAATATCGAGGATTTATAGTAGTCGAGGTAGTTGAACCAAATAATTTCTTCAACCGTTTCAACAATATCTCACCATAATTAAGTCATTCCAGTATCAGTCTAGGTTGCATCAAAAGATACTTATTTGGGAACCAGAGTAAGCTAATCAGGATATGTCTACTAAGTTCGTGCATGCCCGAGAACAAAACTACGAATTATTGTAAGTGCTTGATTTGCCATAAGCTGACGATGGTTGCATCAATATTTTAAGTACATAAGACTACGATACCTAGTTTTTCTTTTTTCAAAGTGTTATTTTATTTGGCGTGACAATTATAATGTAACACACACAGGGCTAATTACAGCTTCCTAGTTTAACGAATCTCTGAGATAGGCTGCGGACGAACGAATTTGGTGAAACTATATGGATTCCTTGTGAAATCTCGAACTATAAAAGCAGCTGTTTTAATACCGCTCCTTATCCATAATTACATGGCGAGTTGTTTTCATAGTGACCGATGCCCGCCACGCTAGGATTTTCCATGAGTTTCAATAGGCTTAATTAAATAAATAAATGGAAGGCTACGCCCCGTGGTGATTGGTTGATTGATTGAAGAGTAAAAAGATAATTACGTAATCAAAGAGATTTGAGCTAACAGCAACCTTTGCAGGCGATACGAGAGCTAAAGCACATGTAGCCGATAGCTTATCTGTCGTGATTACGCGCCGATATTAGTTTAGCTCTAGTGTTCATTTGTGTACGATAATTAATTGTGATTTTTGACCAGGTTTTAGGTTAGCAAACTGAATGTATTTTTCAGACAACCGTAGTACATACGGGGTACGCTTAGACCATTCGGGATTTAGGGACTCTGGCCGCCTGACCTTGGCCACCCTACAAGGGAATCAGAGCATGAATAAGGTAACACATTTCAGAAAGTATTCGAAACGTGCATTTTCCTTACGATGTTTTCCCTCGCCGCCGAACTCAAGGTTTTAAATACGCACATGCATTGGAAAAATCAAGACGTGCACGCTTTTGTCCACTAAGCTATTTGGTAGGTTATCTGTGGAAAGACGATGAGTTTAAAAAAAAAGAAAAAAAATGTTATTGGCGGGAAGAGACAAAATGTCGGGGTGTCCACCCCGAAATTACGATCAAGATTGTTTAAGACAGTATTTCAGGAATAAAAGGATATTGTAAAAGGTAAAATGTGTTTTAATTAACAGTATTCCCATCCTATTAATGTGTTCAGAGGCTAAGGCTTACGCTATTATCGCTAATTGTTACCAAAATATGTGACTAGAATATTTGCCAATCTGCCAGCACTAACGAGTCTCTTTTTTGTGGTAATTTTGCTTATGAGCAGGGAATCGTAATAGGTACATTGGCTTATGTCTGATGACAATAAATAATGACGAATACTTTTATAAAATGATATCAATCATCTGATGCAATCCTGACCTTCAAGAGAAGAGTGTACTCCTTCATAAAGGGCCGACAACACATCAGCGACTTCTCTGATCTCGCAGGTGTTCATAAGCGGCGGTCATTAATTACCAGGTGACCCGCTTGCTCGTTTGCTGCCTCTATTATAAAATAAAAAAACGAGATAATTTGCGATCCGGTGAGCTACGATAACCTTGTTTCTCTACTGAATCACCTCGTTTCAAATTCGATCGCTCAGCGTAACGCCGAGCATCTTTTCACAGCCCACTGGGTGAATTTAACGTCGTAAGGCCCAGACAGCAGACACAATAGAAATTCAATTGTTTTTGCTTTGTATGAGGGTTTTGGGTCGTACGACGTTAAACCTCTGTACAAACAACAAAGTTTCAGCTCCGTATGCCATGACGGATGGGATGCTATCATGATCAGACATGATCTAACAACATCACTCCACTTTATCTTTATAAACCCCATAATTCTTCATCATAATCGAAGTGGGCGCTAAATCGAATCAGGGCTCTCGCTCAGGGGCCACTGGGGCGACGCCGTGATGGATTGGTCCCGACCCGTAAACATTAGCAGGGTACGAAACGTAATGGGCCCATATGTGGCCGTACACTCGGCCCACAAATAGGAAACCACGTAATTTAACTACGGGTGTGAGTAAACAGTTTTATCCTTTTATTTATTTATGCTATTTATCATCGTCTGTTTTTTACGTATTTCTAGACCATTTACTGTATACTAAATTAAACTTGAAGTTTATCGTCGTTAGACCCAAAAGCCTTTTCCATTGTGTCTGCTGTCTGGGCCTTACGACGTTATATTTTACTTTCTTATTTATCACAAACAAATTGCATTTAAAAATTACAAACGAAGATTGAAGCAAGTCTTATGTAGTTATGATAATATGCATTTGGCATTGTTTTTGTTTATTAAAGTGAGAAGTAAATCGAGACTTTGATTTATTTTTTTACATACATAAAAAACTATTTATAAACATAATTGATGTTTACATAACATAATATATTTACTTCTGCATTTGCCCGTTTGCATCGTTTAATTGTCTACAATAAAGAAATCAGTTGGCCGATTTTGTTTTGACTGAAAGTGACTAAATTATTCTTTGTTTTATACCTATGTCTTCAACTCGCATTAGACAAGCGTGTTAACAAAACTAGTCTGATCTCATAGTAGACTAATTTCTATAATAAAGCCCCGCGCCCTGTAAAATGAGGTAGTTCAGTGAACAAGAACGCGCCTTCCATTGTAGCTCAAATCAGAGCTTGCACGTATAAATTTTTCAAATCTAAGTGCGCATATTTCTACCTTTAGCTCGGCGGTGAGGAAAAGCATGAATGCTGCACGTTCCGGATAGTTTCTGAAATGTAACCATGATTCAGTCGGACTGGTTCTTCAGTTAAAAGGTTGCGAAAGTGAATCATCGACTAAGCGTACCCTGGGGTCCAAAGCGTAAGGTTTGGACGCAACTGGGAACTACATGGTAAGATGAGGGAGATCCCTGTGCCCTGTAGTAGACGATAAATAGGCTGATAATATACATACACTCTGTAGCTCTCTTAAATTAAAGAATGGAATTCGTTGCGAAGTTTGTGATCCCTGATCTTCTAGTCAAAATATTCCCGAGGACATTCGCCGGGAACAAGATAAGAATATTTTGAAGACAAAAACTTAAAAAAATATTATTTGTCTAGCTTAGATAAGCCTATAAGGTTTTTTATTATTGTCTTTGTTAGAGACTCGTGATCCTGCATGACAAACTTAAAAACTAGTTTTGCGGGACTAATGCACTTTTTATGTAAAGTTGTTTCAAAAATCCTTTAAGGCAAGAGCGAACAGGCATACTCAGGTAAACGTGTAACATCCTAGACCTCATCGACACTTTCCATCACATACGATTGTGGTCAAGCGTTAGCCTATTAACAATAAAAAAATCTTATTACGTTTACATTATTTTAATAATAAAAATCTCTATATAATTTTAATGTTAGCCAAATATGTATCTTCAAGGCGGCGCGTCTAGATCCTCTGAGATTCGATGATAAATGCCTGAGTTCACAAGAAAAATGCTAAGCATACAAAATGTACAACGTTTTATATTAATCTCGGAATAAGTCGTGATAATAAAAAAATATATTTACGTAGCTCTGCAATGAAATATTCTGCAAGGCTGAAATTACTTATTAGAGGTATAAAAATTGTAAAGTTATTCTTATTTACTAAAGAGGGCACAGGTAATTGATATTGTAACCATTTTCTTAATCGTAAAAAACCACTTATTTTTTCAATTTTTGTTCATGCTTGATATTTTTTGTATTCTATACAAATTCCGTACGATTATAATTCTTCCTTCACTATCTATACAAATAATAAATGTAAAATAAACCCTACTAATACGAATACTATAAAAACCTCAAACATAATCTTGTTGTTAGGTATGTCAACTGATTTACTTTTCCATGCTCGATACACAACTTATTCTCAGTTTGTACAACTACCCTATTTTTGCTAAAATGTACAAAACAATCTTCAAATAGTAAGCAAAAGTACTCACACAGCGTCCTTCAACCGGCACGAACTCACAACACAAACAAAAACCAAACGAGATACCGAAATCTCCGCACACAAGTTTTAGCGTAAGTACACACGAGAAGTTTCCGACGACGGAGAACGAGCGCACGTCTGTCCCCGACGAGCGCGGCGCGCCAACTGGCCCGTACGACCAGACGGCGTTCGTAGCAAGTGCCGTAGCCGTAGCGCTACGGCCTACGAGACGCCTACGGCCGTCCATTGATAATGCTACGAGTTATCAGTGTTATTTTGAACGCCCACCAATTTGTACTATGACATTAAGTTTTGATTATAGTATAATTAGGTGGGTAAGTTTATTTTGTATGTTTTTGTTAACATAATTGGCTTAATTTTATGAAACAAAAAGCTGACTTTGTCTGCTTTGAGGGACTAGGTCAAATAATAAGTTCTGTATTTAATTTAGGGTGTAAGTATACTGAACAGTCATGGCAAAGTCAGATGGTAGACACTTCATTGTAATTATATTAGACTCTTCAACAGAATCATATTCTAAGCGCACCCCGGGCTCGGAAGCGACAAGTTTGACGGCAGCCGGGAATCACATTCATAAATGTTCTGTAAAACACTCAAATTGAATAAAGGATTTTTGAATTTTGAAAGATGATATGAACGTAGGTATACAAAATACGATATAGTAGAAGTACACAACTCTATGATATAAATCTCCAAAACGATATCAATCTCTCACTCCCTCCATTGTTGTTGCTAGAAGTCAGCGACCGAAATAGATCATTGTAGGTTTGCCGAACTGTCGATAGTATTACTATCGATAGCTATCATATATCGAAAGACATATAAACTGGTTCATTAAAAACTGACAATAAAAAACCACGCCTGAGATTTTTTCCGCTAAAATTTTGGCAACTTTGTGACTCCGCAGTGTTGCGAGTGCCTATAGGAGGCGGCCAACGCTTACCATCTGGTGATCCGTCTGCTCGTTTGTCCTCTATCACACTTCAAATGTTTATGGGCGGCGGTAATTACTTACTTACAAAGCCGGTTGCTTGTTTGTCGCCTCTATTATAAAAATATATAAATATGTTTTTGATGGGATATGACGTCAACTATCGATAGATAGTGGACTCAGTCAGCAACACTTGAGCGTGATTCATGAAGACGCGTGCGCATTTTTGAAATATTCTGTCGGCCTCTACTGACGGACAGACGGGGTGATGGGACCGGCATGGACGTCCTCGTAACCGGGTTGTCCGTGTACCTACTCGGACAAACCGGGGGGATGATGCAAATCACAAACTCTGGCGTTAACAGAAAACGTATGTCATTTTGGTAGACTGAAACGATGACACGTTATTTGGTATGAGACGCCACTGTAGGTTCAATCTTCACTCTGGACAAACCTTTTTTTTTATACATCATAGCAATCGGATTGGGTAGTGCAATTAAGGGTCAATGACTTCAAACATTACATTAGTATGGATACGACAGAATGGGAAGTTAAAAAAAATAGAACCTGCACTTAGGTAAAAGCAATACTTAAATTAATGTGAAAACTTTTATCGTAATTGTAATCCATTTATAAGCTCTGTGAGCATGTCCATGATAAGATATCTGCAATAATTGCACATCGATATCCGATCACTGTTTTTTTTTTTATATTGAGGACAATCAATATTCGACCTCACTCCGCCTGATGGTAAGCGGCCGAGAGATCCAAATATGAGGTTGACAGGCACAAAAAAAACAAGAATTTTTAAGAAAAATTAAATTGCATTTCCTACTTTTTTACTTCTACATTTGCATGTTCATGAAAAATACTCATAAAATGTTGTACTTTTCCTTAGTACCTATACAAGCGCAATATTTCAAATATTCCAGTCCGCATTCAAGGCTTTCCAATTTTCTGATGACATCCACTCAGCAGATAACCTTTTTATGCCAACCCTAGGTCGCGGAGCCCTAACATCAAACATCCCTCGAAATGGGCCAATTATTTACTCCCAACCTTTTTTAAGGGCTATTTATTGATTTACATTCAAATTGTATTGAAATCTCTTTTGGGATAAGAGGCGTATTGACTCAGGTAAAGGCCCGGTTATTGGTTTAAGTCATGGTCGAGGTATGCTTCTTGTAAGTGGAAATATGTGAATGTTTTTGAATTGTGAAATAGTTTTATCTACACTCATGTCATACATAATCTTCTATACTGTAAGGAGATAACTTCTATAGAAAGCCACGTGGCTTATTTATGTAATCTGAAAAGACTGGTGCGATGTACTCGACACGCAGTGCGATATATTGGCAAAAATTCGAACTACTACAAAAATAGCAAAACTATGTTCCTGTGGCCTGCCCGTTGGTCCGACGATATTGTAAGGGTAGTGGGGAGACAATGGATGAGGCTGGCTGGTGATGGTCCTGCCGCGGACGCCTTTACAGCCAGGCTGCGCGAGGTAGTGGCGGATGTGGCGCACGTCAGGCGCCCGGTGCGATGCGCCACCCTCCTGGTGACCGAGCTAGATGACTCGATCACCAAGGAGGAGGTGGCGGCCAAGGCGGCGGAAGTCGGCGGCTGCGATGCAGCTGCCGTTAAGTGTGGAGAAGTTCGTCGCGGCCGCTGGGGCCTGGGCCAGGTCCGCCTACAGCTGCCCATTACGGCAGCCAAGGTGATCCTGAGGGCGGGTCGCCTGCTGGTAGGCTGGAGCTCGGCCGGTGTAAAAGCACTGGAGGAAGAACCCCTTCGGTGCTATAAGTGCCTATGCACCGGCCACACCGTGTCCTTGTGTCCCTCCGATGTTGTCCGCTCAAGCCTGTGTTACAGGTGCGGACAAGAGGGACACCAGGCCAAAGACTGCTCGGCGAAAGTGCCCTGCTGCGCCGTTTGTGCCGCTGCAGGCCGGCCAGCGGAGCACTCAATGAGGGGGAGGCGCTGCCGCCCTCCCCCCAAGAAGGGAAAGCAGCAGCCTGCCGCTGCCACCACCACTGCCGCTGGGGCTCCCCCGGCGGCGCAGGCTGAGGAGGGTGCGATGTCCGAATGATGCCGCAGTTCAGACAACGCACCTTCCTCCAGGCGAACCTGAACCACTGCCGCTCGGCCCAGGACCTGCTATTCCAGCGAGTGGCCGAGTGGCAGTCGGACGTGGTGGTAGTCGCCGAGCCATACCACATCCCTGATGGATGGTTCGGCGACACAGACGGGGTGGCCGCCATTTTCAGTCGGCGTTCCTCCGCCTTCCCCCCCCCCTCTCATTCATGGAGAGGGGGTCTGGTTTTGTAGCCGCCGGTTGGGAAGAGCTGGCCGTGGTGGCGGCCTATTTTTCACCCAACCGGCCCCTTGTCGAGTTCGAGGCTTTTTTGGTCACCCTGGGCGCAGTTTTGGGCCGTCTGGCACCGCGCCCAGTGATAGTTGCCGGGGACCTCAATGCGAAATCTACCGCATGGGGGAACCCGGCAACTAACCCGAGAGGTCGGGCCTTACAAGAGTGGGCGGTGGCATGTAGCCTCACGCTCCTCAACAACGGCTCGACCCATACGTGCGTACGGCACAATGGCGGATCGGTGGTGGACATCACATTCGCCACCCCATCCATCGCCGTACGCACCACCGGCTGGGAGGTGCGGCTTGAGGAGACCCTGTCCGACCACCGGTATATAAAGTTCCAGGTCGGGCGGGCGGCGGGGTCTGAAGTACCCCATATAGGCCTTCTCCTTTCCCTCGTTGGGCTTTATCGAAGCTCAACAAGGAGAAGGCCAAGGAGGCGGGCGTTTGTCCAGGAACTGGTTCTTCCCAGTCCTGGACGAAAATGACGTGGACGCGGTCGCGTCCACGCTCCGCACGTCGCTGACCGAGGTATGTGATGCGAGCATGCCTCGGTCACCGCCGCCCGGGCCCGCGCCACTCGGTCTATTGGTGGTCGGCCGAGCTGGAGGACCTCTCGGCGGCTTGCCGGAGGGCGCGCAGGGCCCTGCAGCGGGCTAGCAGACGCCGCAGGAGGGACCCAGCTAACGAGGCTCTCCTCCTGCAGGCTTACAGGAGTTGAGGGACTCTTTGAAGCATGCCGTCGGCCAGGCAAAGGACGCCGCCAGGGTCGAAATGCTAGAGGGTTTAGACCGGGATCCATGGGGGCGGCCGTACAAGGCGGCCCGCAATAAGCTGCGCCCCATCGGCCCCCCGGTCACGGAGACCCTCCAGACGGAGCTCCTTGAGAGAGTAGTGCGGACGCTTTTTCCTGTCCGCACCGATTTCACCCCTCCAAGGATGCCCCCGCCAGTAGGGGTGGTCCCGGTGGTAAATGAGGCCCCACCCATCTCCACTGAGGAGTTCGGCGCGGCGGAGCTCCGTCTCCGCGCCAAAAGGACTGCCCCCGGCCCGGACGGGATCCCGGCTCGAGTTTTGGCCCTCTCGCTGAGCGAGCTGGAGGGCCGCGTTAGGGACCTCCTAGACCGTTGTTTGGCGGTCGGGAGGTTCCCTAAGCTGTGGAAGCAGGGCCTTTTGGTCCTGCTCCACAAAGAGGGCAGGCCGGCGGACTCGCCGTCGGCCTATAGGCCAATTGTGCTGCTGGATGAGGTTGGGAAGTTTTTTGAGAAGATTCTCGCTTCCCGCCTCATCCAGCACCTTGAAGAGACTGGGCCAAATCTGTCGGCGGCCCAGTATGGCTTCAGGGCGGGTCGATCGACAATAGACGCCCTGAAGCTCCTCCAAAGGGAGTGTGAACAAGCCGCTTTGGAGGGGAAGGGAGTTGTTGCGGTGTCGATAGACATAAAAAACGCTTTCAACTCCCTCCCCCACGTCACGATTCTTGAGGCACTCAAGTTTTTCAGAGTGCCTCAATACCTCTCGGTCCTCATTGAGGATTACCTCAGGGATCGGGAGGTAGTATACGTGGACCGGTCAGGCCAAATGGTGCGCCGCACCGTAGAGACGGGGGTTCCGCAGGGGTCGGTTCTTGGACCACTCCTGTGGAACCTGGGGTACGACTGGGTCCTGCGCGGCCATCTCCCCCAGGGCAGCAAAGTCATCTGCTATGCAGATGACACGCTCATTGCTGCCCGGGGGAAGACTTTTGACGGGCCGCGTGGCGCTGCAGCAAGAGCGTCGCGCGCCACGGACTCTGTCGTCGCAAGGGTGCGGCGCTTAGGCCTGGAGGTGGCCGTGGAGAAGACCGAGGCGATCTACTTCCCTCGGTCTTCCCACGAGAGGTTTCCCTCCGGCAAACACATTGTTATCGGAGGGACCCAGGTTGCGGTGAGGGCCGAGATGCGCTATCTCGGCCTCACCCTGGACCCGCGGTGGCATTTTGGCCTGCACTTTAGCAGGATGTCACCGCGGCTCCTCAGGGCAAGCAGATACATTGTCATGGCTGCTGCCCAACCTGGGCGGCCCAGGCTCCAGGTGCCGGCAACTATACGCCGGCATCCTACGAAGTATGGCGCTCTACGGAGCGCCAGTCTGGGCGGACTCCCTAGCGAGAGGGGAAAACCTTCCCTTCTTGCGGGGGCCTCAGCGAGTGATGGCGCAGCGGGTCGCTCGGGCTTACCGAACGGTAAGCTTCGATGTGGCCTGCTTGCTCGCTGAGACCCCTCCATGGGAGTCGGACGCCGTTGTGCTCTCCGCCGTGTACGACTTCACGGCGGAGAAAAGGGCAGCAGGGGATCCCTTCTGCCCCGTCGAGCGGGAGGCCGTGCGGACGGAGGCCCGTCAGGTCCTCCGGGGGCGATGGTCTGAGCACCTCGCCCTTACCCGCTACGGCCGGAGAACGCTCGACGCGCTCGCCCCGGTCCTGGACCGGTGGCTGGAGCGTGCACACGGCGTTGTTTCCTTCCGGATGGTGCAGGTGATGACCGGGCATGGATGCTTCGGTTATTACCTGCACAAGATTGGCCGGGAGGAGACGCCTTCGTGCCACGCCTGCGGCGCTGTGGAGGACACGGCGCAGCTCACCCTGGCGGTGTGTGCGTCGTGGGCCCCGCAGCGCTACGCACTGGTGGCGAAGGTCGGCCAGGACCTTTCTCTGGCCAGTATAGTGAGAGCTATACTGGCTAGCGATGAGGCCTGGAAGGCATTCGCCGCCTTCTGCGAGCAGGTGATGGTCGCGAAGGAGGCGGCGGAGCGCGAGCGAGAGGCAGACCCTTTTGCTCCCGCGCTCCGCAGGGCACGCAGGGGGAGGAGACGACGACAATATGTGCGTCTCCTCCCTCTCCGAGGAGGGGGTCCGCCGGTGCGTGGGCTGTAACCCCATCACCGGCATTGCACGGATCACCTCCTACGCCTGGAGGGGACGGCTCGATACTCTCTCGGCTGTCCCCTCTCCCTCCCCCGGACCCGGGGGAGGAAGCGCCTAGGCCCGCCGTGTAAGGCGGGCTGCCGTCCGGGGGAGGATCGTGGAGTAAGGTTCCGTACCACTGCCCCACGATCCTCTCCCACTTAAGGACGATGAGGGAGAGTCCCAGGAGTTTTAGTCGGTATACCCCCGCCTTCAGCGGGGGGGAGTCCGACATAACCCATCTGTTTACAGACGGATGGGTATGCGTAAGGCATTTCTCCTGGGTCACCAAAAAAAAAAAAAAAAAAAGGCTGGCTGGTGACCGAAGGGAGTGGCGTAATAAAGAAGAGGCCTATACTCAGCAGTGAGTGGATGTGGGCTGACATGATGATGATGTTCCGAAACGAAGTGAGGGTGGGCCGCTGAGTCTTCTATTAAGGTAAACACGTATTAACAGGCTTAATACTTGTTTAGCTTTCGAGAAAAATAAGGGTGTTATAATGACCAACTAAAGGTGCGATTCTTAACATTATGTAATAGATATTTTTTTAAAGGTTAGTGTAGTGTAATGTCAGCCTATGACATTAATAACCCTAAGACCCTTTGACAGGAGAGGGCAAATATCGTGTTCAGTGAAATCACATGTTACTGCGTTAAGTATAGAATATATTATCGAATGTCAATGAGTTGACGTCGTAACATTTGGAATGTTAATTTATTAGAGTTTGACATTTTGAGTCTTAATAGATCTTGATGTTATTCGTAAATTCTAATATGCGCAAGTATATTGAAGTAGTATGAAGATAGAGTGCTGTAAAAATTGAGGCTTAAGTTCCAATTTTAGAGCAATTTTTATTTGAAAGGTGGCAGACGAGCAAACGATTACCTTGTAAACTTAACTGTTCATTTTGAAAATTGTTATTCTCATGTCATTCTCAAAAATTAATACATGACTTGTATTAATTTTTGAGACATAAATATTTCATTGGTCATAATATTATAAGTCTATAGATACAGCCTGTCTCCAGCATTAATAAGAGCTATGGAAACCGGGTACCTAAGCAATCCACCTATGAATATCCGCGTGTCTAAAGTGGTGCTGACATTTCAGAACGGGAAAGCTCTTGTTTCGAAGGTCATAAAGTCAAAGCCCTTAAGAAATACTGCTGAAGCCAAAATCGTTGTACAAAAATACAGTATTTAATATGCCACCTTTATTTACGGGGTTGACAAGCGATGGAAAACAACAACACTGCAGTCGAAAAGGATTCAACTGAACTTTGATTTAATACTATTATTTTTATCCTTCCCCGATAAACAAGAATAAAACCCTTAACAGGAAAAAAAGAACTTACAACATTAAATTTGACAGCCGATAAAACTTCCCCAAATATGAGCCTCGGGGAACGAACTTTACGCACAGTAAGTTGATTTCTCACATATCACACGACACGCATAACATAGCGATATTTTTTTATATATTCCATTGAAGATTTGAAAGGGACTCTCAGCCATTTACGGATAAAGAAAAAGTAATATGAGTACTCCGGTTAAGTGTGCAGAGATAGTCAACCATTCGCAAACTCGAATATGAGGAAAAACTCTAGACAAGCAGAGAGTGTATACACATTAAAACTTGACTAAACAGACAGACAAAGGTTGCTTTTAGAGCATTCCGAGTCTAAAAGGGGTACAGTGGTGGAAACATTTTTGAGTTCAGAAATTTTCTGACACTACGCGGCGGGGTTGCTACACTTTGCCCGCTTTGGCTTCTAAGCTCTTTACACTTTTTAATATTTAACTTCCATTGACTCTATTGAAAGCTAACACATTGATGCTAATACGTCTAAATTTATTAAATCACTGAAACACATAATGTATTAAATCACTGTTTTATGATGAAAAAATTAAACAATTATTAGCTTTTTTCTCGTAACAAGCACAATTGTATGAATTATTTTTATAAAACCTGGACCAAAATCGATTGACACCTCATCAATGGGATCCAGCTGAATAATCTGCGAACATTATTAATATATTTAAGGGCATACTAACTCTGTTAAAATCATAACTCTTTTAACTTTGCCGTAGCCGCGTAAAATTGATCTTCTACCGACTAACATTTCCCGACCGCGAAAGTACAACGACCAAAAGTGGTACTCTCACAACGAAGAGGACCTAAACTTCTTAAAGTAGTATTCTTGTAACTTTTGAGCGGAGTACAGTAAATAAAATGGGATCGATCGGAAGTTAGCCCGCGAGGTGCGGACACAACGGTAACTATCGGTGTCGAGTGAGTTTAGGTCGAGTTTGAGAAGAGTGTACACGAATGGTAATATTAAAACAGCTGTTTTAACAAAAACTGGATATCTTTAACCCTTAATAAGGCAACAGATCCCACCTGATTTTGAACATTATCTATCATTACATAAGAGCGAAAATCATTTTTTTTTTCGTTGACTTATGCTGTATTATGGGTTAAGGCAAAAATTAACAGGTATATTCTCTATGTAAACGCGTAATATCCTAAACCTCACCGATAATTTCCCTCAGATGCGATTGTAGCTAAGAGTTAGCCTTTCAACAATAAAATCAAAAAATATTGATAGCTATTAAACACTTACATTTTTATCGTTTTAATTCCGGAGCCCTCATAATAAATAACACTAATAAAGCCTCTTTAGCATAGGAGAGTTGGTTATATCGGACCACTTTTTACTTTAACTTAAAAATTTCGACTATTACAAGACTTAGAATAATTTATGTATATGCAAAACAAACTTTAATATTTTACCTTGCTAAACCCGAGATATCATATTCATATGTTTACTTTAACATACTTAAAAATGGTTTCTTGTGAAGGACTGCCATCGGTACGATTTAGCCGACTAGTCGTTTTAATCGTACCACCAGGTTTTTAAATCGTACCATGGCTGTTCAAGTTGTACCACTCAATTAAAGACAGTAAAAATTCAACCACACTGTTAATTTTAAAACATAGGTAGTAAAGAAATATTAGGAATACCTTTTGGGTGATATAAAAACAATATTATTATCTACACATCTATAACAATAATGAGAAAAAAATATAGTATAAACTAATATTATTATAGTAACGTGAAATAAAAAGATATTGGTAAATAATGATTGTGTTTTGTGTAAGTTCTTATTGGAAAGAATCACCAGTGACAATGCAGGTATTGAACCTAATTTGAACTTTTTTTATCGATAAATTACACGTTCCACATAATATTTTCGAGATTATGTTTCATATTTCTGAGGTTTACAAACTTTTTCTTTCTTAACTTTAACTTTTTTTGCTTTGCCTTCTCTTCTTGTTGATTTTTATAGATGTTTAATGTAATTTCGATATCTTTTTTTTAATAGTGTTCTTTTTTATGTATTTTTAGCTCCTATTATTCCTTTCTATTAAGTATGTCGTTAAAATGTAGATTATTTTTTTATAGTCTTTGAAATTTTGTTCAAATTTAATTCTTTGTTTTCATAAGCTAGAATAGCTCTTTTTAGGTTCTCCCTGTTCCAATATAATATTAACTTTTAGGTTTTGGGTCCGTCATCTATAAATAGGGTCTGTAAAATAAGTACTTTTGGATTAGTCGGTCATATTGTACCAGTACAATTTAGCCAACTTCAAGTGGTACAAGTTAGCGAACTAGGCCATTTTGTATAAAAATCATTACTCTGGCATAAATTCAAAATTTAGACACGCTACAAAAATCACAAATAATCTAAGATAAAAAATGTAATTAAACAATGAATACTGTGTATCTCTATCTAACCCTGATCACGAGTAATATCCTTACGAACTTACGACAAAATTTGCAATAACATCCACAAAAAAAATATTTTTTCGCTCACGCGCACATTTTTCAAATCACATCAATTACAAATTGCGGGTGGCGGGGGGTTGCGCAGGGCCACGATTTGATGCTGCTAGTGTAGAAAAAAAGACCCATTAAGAGGGAAATTTAGAAGTGGTACAATTAAAATGGCAGTACGATATAGCCAACTCTCCAGATCATCAAAATAAGAAAAATTGAGGTCCAAAAAACTCAAAGCCAAAGTAATCGTCTTAGTTGCCATGAAAGAAATCTCAGAGTAGAAAGTTTTCTGACGTTACCAGGTGATCCGTCTGCTCGGCTGCTATCTATCACATAAGGAAATATATCGGTTAGGAGGACGTTATTATTACATATCTAGGGAGGTGGGTACTCTCCTTTACCGTTCCCGGAACGCGGCCGGTCGCCGGACAGGCAGGTGGGATGTAACATCGCTCCTCGAGTAGGTAACTACACGTGTTAACTCGAACTACTTAGCACAGTATAGCGAAACCTTTTCTTCAAACAAGCTTTGTTAACATTTATTTTTTCACTATAGCCCTAATAATGTGTTGCACATTTTAATGCCTGGGCTTGGACTAGATAGTTTGTTAAATTGTCCCCCTAAAATATTTTCATAAATAAATTTGTGTTATTCGTTCAAAGATCAGCACGTTTTCTACCGACATTTGTTATATGATTTTTGGAAAGTCGCAAAATAATTTATTCGAATAATTGATTATTTAAGCATAGTCAAAATATGTTTTTTTTTTTGTTTTACTTTGAAAACCAGAACTATATCACAAAAGAAGTCTAATAAAAAAAAATAAAAAAAAATTTGATAATATCCACCCTCCAACAGTGGAAACTTGATAAGCGACAAATTGCCTAAACTGAAATTTATTGTTATCATTGTATGTTTATCATTTCAAACTCTGCCTCCAAGACAATCTCCCAAAGTACTTAAACAAGCAAGCTATCTGGTGATCTTCCCTGGCTGCTTAATGCAGCCCTCACCGGGATTACCGGCCGCCGGAGACGTGACGTAACGTGACGTAGCGCCGAGCACGCCTCTTCCTAATCCTGGGCGGCCGAGGAGTTAGTTCCTGGCTGCTGTACTATCGATAGTCCAGGTATCGATTGTAGATATTATAACTTGTTTTATAAAACACTTGTTTGATGTGTGGGATAAGTGGGATGCTAAACATATTCGGTGATTTATCCAAAGCATTTGACTTCGTCAATCATGAAACGTTCTACATGATGTTACAGATTTACTATATCTTAAAAATAACTTGCTTATTTATATTAACTCATATTTCACAGAAAGAATTTATAAAGCACATTCAAATGGAGTTTCACCTCTTTTCCACACATAGGTATAGGTATGCCCCAGGGCTCGATTCTGGGGCCTTTGAATAACCTATCAGAGATAGAGTTATCTTCTTTTTCTTTAAGTGCCATTTTCCAACGAAGGTTGGCGATCACAATGGTGACTTGAACCCCTGACAAAGCTGCTCTAAACAGAGAAATTACTCTGTGAAACTACTTTAACAAGCAATCTATCTTCTGGAGATCATCTCTGGGTCTCCAGCAGTTATCATCGGGACTGCCAACCGTAACAGGGATGCGTGACGTAAAGTTATTAGCGCTGAGTACGCTTCTCTGATTGTTAGTAATTACTGCAGAACCTTATATTATTTGCTGTGAGAAGCGATAAAAATCATCATTATTTATATCGACTTTTGATACGTAAGTGATAGCATCACTATGTTAAACACAAACCGGCGAACCGCTCCGGAGATTTACGTTTCTTGATAGTTTTAATTAGAAGACTGACATCTTTCTTCGGCTGGGTTAGAGTAATCGGGACTAAGAAACCGGTTTCAACTGTTTTATTGATGTACTGGCTAAGCTGAGGGTACGAGCTGATTTGCATTGGATCAGAGGATCTAACTAGTAGGTAGTAGCGAAAACATTATTTAAAGCCTAAATTGTTATTATTATTTAAGTATGTCATGTATAATTATAAGTATCTGTACTTCTTATTTTCATTCAGCAATCTCTTTGCACTGCCTTACCCCCATTGCCAACACGCTGTTTTTCTCTCCTCTACCTAAAGGTTGTCTGGAAGAAATCGCTACAAGCGATAAGACCGCCTTATTGTATTGTCTATAGCTGTTTTTTCACTCATGTATTCTATTTCTGTGCAATAAAGAATATCTATCTATCTATCTATTGTTTTACCATAAACCAGATTTCTTGTTAGATAGAATGAAAATACATTTATCAATTTGTTACCGTCTTAGAACTTTTTTTATTATATAAAAAGACAGACACGCTGACGGTTTAGGTGGTAGTGATTTACCGCCGCTCATGACCACTGGCAACACCAAAACAGATACAAATGTACTGCCAACTGTGTAAAAAGGAATACTCTCTTTTCTAGTAGATTTAAGTTGGCATCGGATTAGAATAATCCCTGGCGTTAAGTAGTTGATTCATTTCACAGTTACGATGTTAATAGTTTGAAACTAGGCAACCCAAAGTTTGCAGTAATTTGGAATTTACTAAAGGCCGATAATATTTTTTTTACACACATTACACATGTAGTATGAAATGTTCATCACGCTATAACGGGACCCTATTTGTAAAAGTTACCCATGCGATCAGGGGCGTATAATGTATTTGTACTAAAAAAATTGGGTTCTCGGAAGGATCACATCGATAATATAAAAATAGCAAAAAAAGCCTTATCAGGCGTACTCAGTGCAACGGTCCGAGAAAATTATTTTGTGATCCGTCAATAAACATTGTTTATTAATTTAGCGATGGTACTTAGCTCAGTGGATAAAAACTCACCTTCCATACAAAAGGTCGTGGCACCATACAACATCAATTCTCTTGTGATCACGGCTGCACCGCATGCAATATGCCAATTACAAAAAAATATTTTTTTTAGTAAACGTCACTTTGATTTTGTTTTAATTATTAGTTACACTTCGGCATGAATGGACCTCCTCGATGAGGATGACACCGAACAAAACAGCGCCGTACTTTGCTGAGTGGGTGAAGGTACTGAAGGTCCAATTCTTTTGGGAATTAAGGAAGTTTAAAGGGTGATTCTATCGGAGTTATACTTAGGCCTCGCTGAAAATCTGCGTGAAGCAGCGCCTACGCTCTGTTTCACCAAGTGAGTGAGAATACCAGAAACCCAATTGGAGGAAAGCGGAGTTAAAGGTCAGCAGCGCACTTGTGAGTCCACTGGTGTTTATTTATTTTATTTTATAATGTGCAGAAACAAAAGTACAGCTTTTTTATTCCTTCGGGTCTATTCAGGTCGGTTCTTCTTGTTTCGGGTCTATGAGTGATATTTTACCATAATTTAATCTGTATGCTCGTCAATCTGACAAACACACTGAGAACATCGTCATATTATTAGATCGGAATATTCGATTGGGCTGCAACAGAAATAGTTCCATGAACAACGGTAATCACTCTCGATGCTAAAACAATGCCCGGTTGATTGATTCCTCAATGAAAATCTAAACAGACCGAAGATCACAGTCAAGTTAGGGTGAAAAGTAAAGTAAAAACTTTAACGTGAAAATAATAGCTAAAACGTAATTAGCAGCGCACTTGTTGCATGTGTTCATGGGCGGCGGCATTAGGTGAACCGCCTGCTCGTCTGCTACCTATCACATAAAAAAAATACTGCTATACGAAATACTAGCACGATGTTATTAGCACACAACGCCATCGGTTGATATAAAATTGGAACTAATAGCAAAATTATGTCCCGCAACGAAGTGAGGGCCGGCAACTAGAACTGTCGACTCCAAAAATATGTTTACACTATAGGACCTTGTCACAACACATATGTATAAGAACTACTTCTACTCTTTATAGACACATGTATTGTGACAAGGTCTTAGGACTTTAGAGTGTATACATATTTTTGGAGTTGACTGTACAGTATACATAGTACATAGTGTGTCAGTATAGTACATAGTGTCTATCTACACTGCATCAATGGAGTTCTGTGGTTCAGACTTTTGCTTAGTAAGTAAACATACGTTTACTTACTAAGCAAAAAGTCTGAACCACGTAATATGACACGTATTATGACTTACCTACTGACGTGTTCTCTACACTGTATGTACCAGGGTTGTTGCGGATGCTGATTATTTCACATCCGCGGATGAGGATGCGGATGCGGATTCCAGGGGGCAAACATCCGCGGATGCGGATGCGGATGCGGATCTTTACAAAAATTTTAAGTTTTGGGAGAAAGATTTAAAAGACAAGTCAAATAATCAGTAATGCGCCAAATAGTGGTTTCACCGAATAACCAAATACCGAATAATATTCGGTTCAATCTTTACCGAACCGGATATTCGGCCGAATTATTCGGTTTACCATTTTCTATTTTGTTTCTGATCTCTCTTCTATGCTAGATACGGTGACCAAAGAGCATTTAAGTCAAGTACTGAGATATAACTTAAGTGTTTATTCCTTCCGTGTCAGTAACGTATCTCTGTTATAGTGTCTATTAAGTAAATAATGCACTTAATAAAATCATCGCAGTAGGGTTCAAGTGGGACTCGAAGCCCTCCACATACCGGGTGTTTTTATCAAAAATTTTAACTTTTGATCAGAGTTTGAAAACAAAGCTTTATACCTACTTAATTATTATTTAAAAATAAATTAATTAGGTTTTTTTTAAAGTTAATGTTAGCTACATTACTATAGGGCAGGAAGTAAATATGTGGACTTTAGACATTATTCGCCAGTTTTATTTAATTTACAAAAACATAAATCTTACATAAAGAAACTTGTCCTTTTAAATTCCATATCATATATAGCCAGGAAAATAGAAATACTCTAACCGAATATATTCGGCACTAAAACCGAATAATTCGGCCGAATACGAATAGTGGAAAAAGTGCCGAATATGCCGAATACCGAATACCAACCGAATATTCGGCGCATCTCTAGTAATTATATATCTTTATTTATTATTTTAATTATAAAGAAGCAAGTCAAGTACTATTAAGTACTAATTATACATTTTAGTAATTAAATTTGAATAAGGGAGCATTATATTTGATGGTCAGGAGTCCTGACCTGCAACACATTCGCATCCGCATCAGCTCCGCATCGATTTTTGCGGATGCAGATGCGGATGCGGATGCCTAAATCGATGCGGATGTTCCGCATATGCGGATGCGGATGCAGATATTCGCAACATCCCTGGTATGTACTATGGCCGCCCGCGCAGGATAAATCAACTCCGTGTGCAACGGAACTTCGTCACGAATGATATCTTTAGTTATGGTCTAATCATCCACGGCATCTCGATAGCAGTTCCACCCACATCATTACATCAGAGCTGACAACGCTCAATATGAGGTTCTAGGGGATCGAACCCACGCCGTTTGGTGTAGGTATGAGGCCAGGTAGTGACCTGGCCTCATACCTACACCAAATGGCGGATTTGATAGGATCAAATCCGCCATCCAGCCAGTAAAATATATTTACTTGTAGTATTTTCTTGTGTTGACACATTTGTCTGTATCATAATAATTTAGTATTTTCTTTCTTTCTTTGTAAGTACATACGAGTAAGTCACCGAAATTTTACCGTGGGAGAACCACGCTTCGGCATGAATGAGCCGGCTCAAGCGGAGTGATACCACGGCCCCACAGAATGTCGGCGTGAAGCAGCGCCTGCATTGTAATTTGGTCATGTGAGTGAGGGTGCCGCAGGCCCAATTGGGGGAAAAGGGGGTTACAGGTTGGCAGCGCACTTGTGACTCTACTGGTTGCTGCAGGTGTCTATGGGCGGCAGCAATCGCTTACCATCAGGTGCTCCATCTGCAAAAAAAATCAAATGAACTATATCAAAACTGGCGCACTACTTTCTTGGCTGACCGTACCTATCCAATCGTATGTTTAATGGGAATCAATGTGATTTATGTTCCGTTTCACTCGGTGTTTACGCGAACAATCGATCTTAGGCAAACAAAGCGAGCGAGACAGATAAAAAGAACCTCTTTACACATCGTTTATGCTATCTGTCTTCAGGTCAGTAGCATTGATCAGCAATCTGGAATAAAACACGCATAGATCAATATGGCTCGAGCGATGGTAGCTCAGACGGTAAGAAATTTCGCCTTGCCTTTCAATACTGGGTTTTAACATTGAAAAATCGTTGCCAATGCGTTGGCAGGTTTGACCGGCGTGATACGGCCTCTCTGAAATTGGAATGAAGCAGCGCGTGCACTGTGTTTTCCGGCGTACGACAATACACGGTTTTTGTCGCGGAAAAGTATTCCTTCCTATATAAAAGGACAATGAGTACAACCTCGACATTTATAAAACTAGAGTGAATAAGCTTCTTCTGGGTAAGCCCGCTCCATAGTAGGCTTCTTCCTAACTCTAGAGTTCAGTATGAAGCCAAGGGCAAGTCCATTTTCCATAAAAAAAAAGGAATTCTAGCGCTAAATCCAGTGTATTACACAAAAATGGCGTGAAAATTTTGTGGTTATTGTTACAACGAATAATTAAGAGCTTATAGAAGAGTACTATCAAATGGTTAGTTTTTATTATAATTAAAATATAGATATTTATACGATACAACATGAGTGCAATAAATGATTTGTATTTGTATGATAAAAGTTGAACCACTTTCAAAAAATTATTTATGTAATGAAAACGAAGTTAATTCTAACCTACTTTAAGATCTCGCACATTTGTTAAGTCACAGATTTATTACAGGTATCCAATAAAGCAAAGAAATTAAGATTAATACTTGTATATACATAGTGTTTTTTTATTCCTATAATTTTGTAATTGTGATCTTGTATAGAACTTGGCACTCATTTGGCGGCGAAGCCCATCCAAGCATACTTAATTGTTGTATTGAACTTGGCTCTCCATTTTCACATTTATATTTTTGGTTGTACATGCTTTAAAATCGAAGTGTACGAATAATAAGTATGAAATAATGATACTAAACAATTTCATTATCCCAGCAACAGTAGCGAAAAATAGAGGCATCAACCAAAACAATGAAAAACTGCTTTCATATCAAAGAAATGTGTGAAAAATGCGTGTTATTTTCGGTTTGCGGCGGCTGCGCGTGATGTATGCGCGCGATCAGTCATGCTCGCGGGTACCTGTTGACGCCGGTGGAATAGTACAGGGTATCCGTAATACATGAGATCCATACTAATATCGTTAATGGGAAATTGTGTCTGTCTGTATGTTTGTCTTTCTTTCACGGCAAAGCGGAGCGACGAATTGACGTGATTTTTTTAAATAGAGACATTTAGATGGAGAGTAACATATGCTACTTTTTGCCCCTTTCATACCCCCATTTTAGGGAAGTGGGGGGTGCGAGCGAAGCCGCGGGCAAAAACTTGTAGTTAATACGTAACGGATATAGTAAGTTATATACGTAACGGATATATGTAAATACGAGTAATAAAAGGGGCAAAAACTACTGACAGAAAATACCAGTTATGTAATCTCTCTCCATCTCTATATATAGTGTTTGGAAAGCGAGCAGACGGATCACCTTATGGTAAGTGACAACCGCCGTCTGCAACACACTAGTGTTGTGACTACTGAGTCACAAGTGCGCTACCAACCTTAGCCCCCTTTCTCCCCCATTGGGCCTTCGGTACCCTCAGTCACTCGACGAAACACAGCGCTAGTGCTCATTTACACTCTCATTCTGTCTATATCTGCTCACTTTTCTGTGAGGCCGTGGTATCACTCCGGTCGAGTCGGCCCATTCATGCGCTAAGCGTGACTTTCCCACGGTGTTGTACGAAATAAATAATGATTCTGTTTATACTGCATCCTTGGTTAATCAGAGATTATCAGTCAGAAGCACAGCCGCTTGGAAGCAATATCGGTCGAATTAGTGGCCACAGCTTACGCCAATTAACTGGGCCCATTGATCTAGTGGGGCAGTAAATCAGGGCCGTCTTGTTAGGAGTTAGGATGTATCAATGCAGTTTAAAGTGAGGATGTCAGCATGTTTTGGATAGTTCTGCAAAGTACGACTCGACCGGAATGATCCTACGGCCTCACAAAAGACTTTGTATAATGCAACGCGAAAGTTTAAAAACATATCTCACAAAAGACTGGCGTAAAGCAGCGCCTGGAGGCTAATTCTCGGTTTTCGCCTTCTATGTCAAGTCGAGTTCATGAAATAGAAATAGAAATATTCTTTATTCAATTTAATGTCAATTAATATATTAAACCTACCGCATGGAAAGCACAACCAATAGGAGAACACAGAATGTCAGGTCGACCGATGTCCTTACTTGTTCTCCTATGGGTCTAGGTCCATTACATGAAAGTCGACCTCGACATAGAAAACCGAGAATTGTCATCCCATGCACTGAGTTTGTCGAGTGAGTGAGGGTATCAGAGACCCACAGGGTGAAAGGGAGCTTAGGGTTGTCAGCGCACCTTGTTGACTCCTACTGGTGTTGGAGGTGTACAATCAGGATGCCGTGGTGCATCGTCTGCCACCAATCACATAAAAAGTAACCTACAATTTTAGTTATTATATAAGAGCCACGTTATTTCAGAGTCCAGACTATTGAGTATTGGGCCGCAGTAAGCCAGTGTTTAAGAAACGCGTCGAGTTTCAAAAAGGCTGCTTCGGTGTAAGCAGGGACTTTTCAAACCTTAAAGGGGGCACCTATTCTGTAGCTATTTGTAACCAAAAGATTTATAATTAAGAATCAAACGAACTTACCCTGTGATGTTTGATTCCAATTATGCGAGGTGTCGCAAACCGAAGTACGATTACATTTACTTGCGAGCAATTACATGAAATGGTGCTATAATTTAACTCACACAGTCAGAGTTATTATTGTTAAAATAATAACTTTAAAATAAAAACTAATCTGTCTACTATTCTCTATGCGCTGGCAACCCCGCGCCTCAGATGTCCAATTATTCAGAGTAATTTTTGTGTTATACTTGAGTAAAGCCTCTTATTTTGTATTTTTATTAAAAGGCAGGGTGGGTCGGGTCGTCAATGCGTCTTCGGTTTGAAGACCCTCGCATCAATTGGAATCAACACATCACGTGTAAGTTCGTTTGATTCTTAATTATACTTCGGGTCTCAACCCGAAGACGATTACATTACTTGCAGATGTTCAGAGTCATGTTTACCATGTAATAAAAATAAAAATTAAGAATATATAAAATTATTTATAGCCACATACACATTTATAATTTCAATTATATATTAAGATCATTTACTGGAGCAGAAGCCAGGCAAATCAACAATTATCGTCTTTCCTTAAAATTAATAAATAAGCCGTTCTTAACAATTAATAACATAAGCCTAGTGCCCTTAAGGTAAATTAGAGTTTATGGTGCCAAAGATAGAATTAACAAAATCATAGTCATTTGTGTTTACAACAGCTCTTGGGTAATTATTTAAGAAATACATTGAAGAGTTGCTCCAGCCCGCTGCTATTGGCGAACCACTTCCGAGATTGACCCCGAGACCGGTGGCGGCAGATGTTGAGGCCGACCGGGTACTTATGTGCTCCGAATATGGAATGTCTTACCCACTTTCCCTGCAAAGTCTTTTTTACCCAGTGTGCTAAAGTTTGGCCGTACCCGACGTTTTTTATGAGGTTTACGCAGTCCAATAAATAATTTCTTCGGGTAGATTGGTGTCGCATATTTCTGGTTTTCGTAAATATGTTCAATAGCCCAACGCTGGGCAAATGTTGGGATTCTCGCGAATATAAGGCAATCTGATGAGTGGTTGGAAAGCACCGGGTCTCGATGTTTTTATTAAATCAGTTATTTTTATGACTATAACATTATTTTGTATGGAAATATTATTTAATTGTATTAAACTAATGGTCTGCATTCTTTGGGCAGAAGCAATGGCCAAAAGGGTACAAGTTTTGTGAGCCAAATCGGCTAATGAAATATTATCATATGGATATAATTTAGAAAGATAATTTAGTACTACATTTGTGTCCCACGTTGAATTATATTTAGGATTCGGTGGATTTAGTCTATAGACACCTTTTAGGAAACGATTGATGCAATCATTGACCGTAATATTAGTTCCGAGAATAATAGATAAGACAGATCTAAGAGTGTTCAATGTACTGTAGCTAGCACCTTGTTCAAATTTTAAAGTTAGGAATGACATTATCTTAAATGTGTCGGCCTCGTATACATCAAGATGCCTGTCTTTACAGTAAATCCACCAAGACTTTAATGCACTATTGTATTGATTTAGTGTGTTCTTTGCAAAAGAGGCCATCATTATATTCATGGAAGCTAGCGGTATACCACGTTTAATCATAGATTCCCTGATAATTTGGCTGCCACCAGGATAAGACTCGCATGAAGTGGATGGCAGGTTCTGAAAGGAGAATATAGCAATGATTGATCAGGGCCAAAGTAAATTCTTTCTGATATTACAAGTTTGGACCATAAGGGGTACCAAGGCTGCGATGGCCAGTAAGGTATTACAACAATGCCTGTTGCTTTATCGGCTCTGATTTTTTCTAAATATGTTTCAATAGCCAACGCTGGGCAAATGTTGGGATTCTCGCGAATATAAGGCAATCTGATGAGTGGTTGGAAAGCACCGGGTCTCGATGTTTTTATTAAATCAGTTATTTTTATGACTATAACATTATTTTGTATGGAAATATTATTTAATTGTATTAAACTAATGGTCTGCATTCTTTGGGCAGAAGCAATGGCCAAAAGGGTACAAGTTTTGTGAGCCAAATCGGCTAATGAAATATTATCATATGGATATAATTTAGAAAGATAATTTAGTACTACATTTGTGTCCCACGTTGAATTATATTTAGGATTCGGTGGATTTAGTCTATAGACACCTTTTAGGAAACGATTGATGCAATCATTGACCGTAATATTAGTTCCGAGAATAATAGATAAGACAGATCTAAGAGTGTTCAATGTACTGTAGCTAGCACCTTGTTCAAATTTTAAAGTTAGGAATGACATTATCTTAAATGTGTCGGCCTCGTATACATCAAGATGCCTGTCTTTACAGTAAATCCACCAAGACTTTAATGCACTATTGTATTGATTTAGTGTGTTCTTTGCAAAAGAGGCCATCATTATATTCATGGAAGCTAGCGGTATACCACGTTTAATCATAGATTCCCTGATAATTTGGCTGCCACCAGGATAAGACTCGCATGAAGTGGATGGCAGGTTCTGAAAGGAGAATATAGCAATGATTGATCAGGGCCAAAGTAAATTCTTTCTGATATTACAAGTTTGGACCATAAGGGGTACCAAGGCTGCGATGGCCAGTAAGGTATTACAACAATGCCTGTTGCTTTATCGGCTCTGATTTTTTCTAGAACTTTAGTAATCAAGCAGAACGGAGGAAAAGCATAGAAGTAAACAGTCTTCCAACTAAATGTAAATGAGTCTACTATTTCGGAAAAGGGATCTAGTTTCCATGACGCATATCTACTGCATTTATAATTTTGAGCGCTTGCAAAGAGATCAAATTCAGGTTTTCCTAATGATTTAACAATGGTTGAAAATACTTGGTCGGAAATTTGCCATTCTGTGTCTATGTTAAACCGACGAGATTCGCGATCTGCAATCACATTATCTCGGGATTTGATATAGGAAGCATATATGAATATATTTCTAGTTTCACACCACTGCCACATTTTTCGTGCGAGCTCGTTCAGGTGAGGGTGTTGGACACCACCCATCCGGTTTACATATGCTATGGCAGTGGTGTTGTCAATGCGGAGTAGAATATTACAATCTCTTACGTTAGCGCAAAATATTTTTAATCCATAATATGCGGCTTTTAACTCAAGTTCGTTTATGTGAAGGGCCAACTCGGCTTCTGTCCAGTTACCATTAGCACTTTTATTACCGCATGCCACACCCCAACCAGTATTTGACGCGTCGGTAAAGATTTCTAAAATATAATCGTTATGTTTTCGAATAGGAGCGTATGACCTGTCTATACTATCTTTCCACCACAAAAGATCATCGCTATTGTTTCATGCTGGAGACTTAGTCGTAGGCTTTTCTGCACACTCCTCGTAGTGATGAAGTGACACTTAAAATGGCAGATGATGATTATGAACACGATTTTTTTTAAATCGGCAAATATAGAATTTTGTATCTCTGGAACATGCCGAATACTTGAGGTGCGTCACTATGTTCAAAGTCAATCACAAACCATAGTACGTAACCGCAATCGCGCAAAAATAACTATTGTTTTATTTTGAAGTTTACATTATTTTGAGCATTATATTCAAAAACAATATGTTAATTTTGCTTGTGAATCAATTGTAGGATGTTTTTGGATTATTGTATAATTTTCAAATGACGATTAACAACCAAATACAAAAAGGGACTTCATAATAGAATGTATTGAAACAGACTATAATTGTATGGTATTTTTGTATAATTGTATATTTTCCTAACGACGATTTACTACCAAGTACAAAAAGATATAATATTTGATTTGATCTATAGATCTCGCGCGTTACGTACACGTAACATGCAGAGTTACGTTCTTCGAAATGTCCAGAGGGACATCATAATTGAAACAGACTATAGGAAACGATTGATGCAATCATTGACCGTAATATTAGTTCCGAGAATAATAGATAAGACAGATCTAAGAGTGTTCAATGTACTGTAGCTAGCACCTTGTTCAAATTTTAAAGTTAGGAATGACATTATCTTAAATGTGTCGGCCTCGTATACATCAAGATGCCTGTCTTTACAGTAAATCCACCAAGACTTTAATGCACTATTGTATTGATTTAGTGTGTTCTTTGCAAAAGAGGCCATCATTATATTCATGGAAGCTAGCGGTATACCACGTTTAATCATAGATTCCCTGATAATTTGGCTGCCACCAGGATAAGACTCGCATGAAGTGGATGGCAGGTTCTGAAAGGAGAATATAGCAATGATTGATCAGGGCCAAAGTAAATTCTTTCTGATATTACAAGTTTGGACCATAAGGGGTACCAAGGCTGCGATGGCCAGTAAGGTATTACAACAATGCCTGTTGCTTTATCGGCTCTGATTTTTTCTAGAACTTTAGTAATCAAGCAGAACGGAGGAAAAGCATAGAAGTAAACAGTCTTCCAACTAAATGTAAATGAGTCTACTATTTCGGAAAAGGGATCTAGTTTCCATGACGCATATCTACTGCATTTATAATTTTGAGCGCTTGCAAAGAGATCAAATTCAGGTTTTCCTAATGATTTAACAATGGTTGAAAATACTTGGTCGGAAATTTGCCATTCTGTGTCTATGTTAAACCGACGAGATTCGCGATCTGCAATCACATTATCTCGGGATTTGATATAGGAAGCATATATGAATATATTTCTAGTTTCACACCACTGCCACATTTTTCGTGCGAGCTCGTTCAGGTGAGGGTGTTGGACACCACCCATCCGGTTTACATATGCTATGGCAGTGGTGTTGTCAATGCGGAGTAGAATATTACAATCTCTTACGTTAGCGCAAAATATTTTTAATCCATAATATGCGGCTTTTAACTCAAGTTCGTTTATGTGAAGGGCCAACTCGGCTTCTGTCCAGTTACCATTAGCACTTTTATTACCGCATGCCACACCCCAACCAGTATTTGACGCGTCGGTAAAGATTTCTAAAATATAATCGTTATGTTTTCGAATAGGAGCGTATGACCTGTCTATACTATCTTTCCACCACAAAAGATCATCTTCTAGATTTTTTCCCAACTTCATTTGCTTATTATAATCGTCTGAGTAATCTAAAGCCAGAAACTTTTCTCTTTCAAAGAGCTTGGTGTACATCCAGCCATAACTTACAGCTGGGCATGCGGCGGTTAAAAGTCCTACTAATTCTGCAAAGTACCTTATAGAACATTTATTTTTACCCATGGTTTCTATTATTCGACTTTTTATTTTGTTTTTCTTTTCAACAGGTAAGGTAATTGTCATGTTTGTGGTATTAAATACAAAACCTAGGAATTTGCACACTTGACTTGGCATCATAACACTCTTTTTAGTATTTATAATAAAACCTAATGACTGTAAAAAGTTACATGTTGTTTTAACATTTAACAAACATTCAGAGTATGAACCTGACAGACATAAGAAATCGTCCAGATAATTGACTGACATGAAACCTGATGTACGTAAGTATTCTAGGACTGGTTTTAATAGTTTCGTGAAGACAAACGGTGCCGTGCAAAGACCAAACGGAAGGACATTAAATTCATACAGTTGTGACCTCCAGCGAAACCTCAACCTCTTTCGATCACCCTCATTTACAGCAATTAAAAAATAAGCATCCTTAATATCGATTGTGGACATAAAGTAATTTTCATCTAATAGCTTAAGTGCAGTTCGGTAATCTTCCATCTTAAAATGGTCGAGTTTTACAAATTTATTAAGTTCCTTTAGGTTTAAAATGAATCTATGGGTTCCGTTCGGCTTAGGTACTGTAAAAATTGGAGAAACAAATTGTCCTTCACAAAATACACAAGGTGATATGAACTTAGAACGCTCCAATTCAAGGACACATTCATCTAATATCTTAATTTGGGAACTTGAGTTACAAGCATTGTTTTGTGGTTCAACTGTTTGAATGGGTTCCTCAATAAAAGGAATTTTGTATCCTTGCACCCAGTCCAAAATAATGCGGTCATTAGTAAGTTCACACCACTTGTTATAAAAGTAAGCTAAGCGCCCAGCGATAGGTACCTGTTCACTCAGCGTCTCCGAGCGTGGTTGGGCGGCGGACGTCGGCCTCGGGTCGACTCCTGGCGGCGGTCCCTCGGCGGCCGGCGTGGTGCAGCGGGGGTCGTCCGCGGCTCCACCACAGCTGCTACGCGCGACGGCGGCGCCCCCCGGAAGTTTAAAGCCCCACGTGATTGTGTAGATCCTGAAGGTCTATAGCTTGGACGTTGAGTTTTTTGTTTTAACTCGGAACCCGTCTTGGTTATTGTTTTTGCAGTTCTTATGTGATCAGATAGGGCAGACCCAAATAAATTTTCATCTATGTTTGTGTCTTTTACAGTGTCTCTAATATTTTTATTTAGAGTGCTAAGCGCAGCGTATCGCCGAGACTGGGACTCTCTGTGATGACTGTCACATATTAGTCTACCTGCATCACTCATGGATTTTATAACATCTGGAGGTACGTTATTGGATGACAGGGCCCAATTCAACACTCGTCCTATGGCTGCGAGGCTACTTGCAAGTTGATTTTGCCTACTTTGGCTATATAAATCCTTTTTTATGTTACTATCTAACAAAGCCGCTTTAATTTCCAAGTTTAGCTTTGGAGCTCTCATATTTGGACAATTTTCGGGAGGCAAATAACATTTCATAAGCTCTAATCGCATTTCCTTAGACAATCCATTGCATAGTATGTGTTTCCATCTAGAGGCAACATCTTGATGTAATTTCTCTCCGTGATCTTTTTGGTTGGTGGGGTCTTCGCCGAGTAAATGTAGAATATCCGGGTTTAGGGAAGGAATATCATCCTGAACAGGGTTTGCATGAGTATCTGTCTCTGCATGCGTCAATGGCGGCTCAGGCACTGCAGCTGACTCGGACACCATCGATGACATGGGCTCAGGTACCTGAGGTACTGTTAATGATGTTCCCGCAACAGGTTCTGCTGCTAGTTCAGGTTGGTAGTCATCGTAGATCTCAACGACTTCATCAGTGTAGACATCTACAAAGAGCCAATATTATACTTTAAACTCCAACACATAAAACTATTAGTAGAGTTATAAGAATGTAATAATATTTTAAATTAGCTTTATAGGGTAATGCATACAATCATCACGATTTACGTGGATACAAGACCTCGACATGATTCACATGAAGAAGGAGTAAAGCCTCAACACAATTTACGTGGAGAAAATAGGAACCTCGACACGATTTACGTGGAGAAATTAGCAACCTCGACACGATTTACGTGGAGAAAATAGCAACCTCGACACGATTTACGTGGAGAAATAGCAACCTCGACACGATTTACGTGGAGAAAATAGCAACCTCGACACGATTTACGTGGAGAAAATAGCAACCTCGACACGATTTACGTGGAGAAAATAGTAACCTCGACACGATTTACGTGGAGAAAATAGCAACCTCGACACGATTTACGTGGAGAATGTGTTTTAAATAAAACATGATTTATATGAAGATAATGTAATGTAATGTAATTTCAACCCTAATTAGGTGAATTCATTGTAGGTAAATTTGTCTTTAAATCCATCTACTGAGACGGCAAAGAATCCACCATCATACCTACCCAACTCGGGATGGTTTTTGAGTATAAGTACTCGTGTTTTATACTCTGATTCCAACAATTCCATATTTCACTTAGCTTTTCTAAAGTTTAGTTAGATCAAATAAATAACATGTTGATTACCTACCTGGTAATTCCGTGCAATATTCGTCATTAAATTGAGGGATATCATTTTCGCGGGAATCGGTGGAATTTTGGTGGGAACGATCACTGTCACTCTCACTTTCTGTCGACAAACGTCGTCTCTTCTTCAGCTTGCTTTCCAACCTCCTTAATTTTCGTATAATACTATCATATTCACTATCTCTTGAACGTTTACGTTTTCCCATGATGATGAAAAATATTTGCAAAAATTTAACGGAAGAAACGAGCGTGTGACGTTTATAACACAAAAACACGTAATGACATCTGAGGCGCGGGGTTGCCAGCGCATAGAGAATAGTAGACAGATTAGTTTTATTTTTAAATTTATTATTTTAAAATAATAACTCTGAATGTGTGATAAATATAGCACCATTTCATGTAATGCTGCAAGTAAATGTAATCGTCTTCGGTTGAGACCCGAAGTATAATTGAAAACAACTTCGACATTACTCAAACCGTGAGCCTTAAAATTTGCAACACAAAGCAAACTTGTGTACAATATTAACTAAGTTCTAGAATAAATAATTGTGAACTTAACAGCGCCTAAAAGCAACCATCAATCGCTCTTTGAAAGCAAAAGAAATCACTAAGACCCTGAATTATGATTCCCTACTCGGTCAAATTAGTAATGAGATTCAGTTTGTCTTATGAATAATAATCGGCAGAAACAAAGAAAGCGTCCTAACTTCTTAATATACTGAGGATAAAGCTGGGCTCAGAAATATTTAGAAATTTGATATTTTTCAATGATTGGAGTCTAATAGTTGTTATTTTTTTTTTGTGTGATAGGTAGCAGACGAGCAGGTGGATCACCTGATGGTAAGCAATTGCCGCCGCCCATGGACACCTGCAACACCAATGGAGTTACAAGTGCGCCGCCAACCTTTTATCCCCTTCCCCC
This sequence comes from Cnaphalocrocis medinalis, assembly GCA_014851415.1. Lineage (NCBI taxonomy): Eukaryota > Metazoa > Arthropoda > Insecta > Lepidoptera > Crambidae > Cnaphalocrocis > Cnaphalocrocis medinalis. The sequence goes on from CM026279.1 coordinate 55,624, forward strand.
CGGGTGGGCCTCCGGTACCCTCACTCACTCGGCGAAACACAGCACTGGGGCTGCTTCACGCCGGTTTTCTGTGAGGCAGTGGTATCACTCCGGTCGAGCCGGCCCATTCATGCCGAAGCGTGGCTCTCCCACAGTTAAAATGTTAAGTGTTATGACTTTCGCGTTGCATCATTGTGTTGCACACTGTAAGGTAAAGGTCTCCCTACCCTTTTTCATGTAGTTTGGTCCTGGGGTGTGGTAGTCCAGCCAGTCTTTTTAAAACCCTGCCTCATACGCCGGTCTTGGGTTCGATCCCCACCCTGGACAAAGATTCTTGTGATGAATATTTGGGTTTTTTCAGTGTCTGGATGTAATATTTATTTGTGATCCTCTGTTTTCTTATATCTATCTGTAACACATGTCGTTAAGTTACTTCTTACGGAGTCAGGTCAATGAATGAGATGTTGTTTAAAATTGTTATTATTTATAATTCATAAGCAAGCTCAAACTAAGCATGTTTTATTAGCATGTAAGTACTTTTATTGTTTTGTTAATGGCTTCACAATTATTTGAATTCCATTAATTGTTTTTTTTCCAGGTCAGTAGCTGTTAGTGATAGCTTTGAATAAACAGTAAGTAAATTAGCGTAGCAAAGAACTAATTATCTCAAATGAATATTTTATAATAATTTTCCTCATAATTCTACTAACGGAAAGAAAACTTTGAGAAAAAGCGTCTGCCGCAGACGAAATAATTTAACGGAAAAAAGCAAATGGTGCCTATTTTTATAGTACTGTATTAATGTTATTAAAACGTTGTTTATTTATGCGGAACAAAAAATAAGACCAAGATTCATTATTAAAGTTGTAGGAAAAGGAATACATTAAGAACGAACATTTTGTAAGAGATTCGGCCTGTAAAAACGGAAGATTAATTAAACGTGTACTAAAAAAAAATAACGATAGAAATATACCTCCTGGCGAAGACGATCTTGATAAATCTACATCTACATTTCTTTACTAGTGGCCCGCCCTAGCTTTGCTTCAGAAAATATATTTGTTTCAAATTTGTAGTAATAGATGGCGCTGGGTGTCGGCTATATCGCGCAATTTTTTTGTTTATACGATTTACCTTTAAACCTTGTCGTTGTTAGAAGAACTACTCGTATCTCTTCATAACCTAAGATCTCACGAGTATTGTATCTTAAACTAATTTAGCTTGGTAGAAGATAAATGAATTCCCGGACAAAGCCCTAGATGGCGCCAGGCCAGTGCAGTCTCATGCCAAACGGCCTAATCACTTAATTTGGCGTCCAACCCACTTTTGCGATTGCAGATGTTGTACATAATCTCTTTTATTTGGTAAGATATTAGCTTAACTCCCACTTGATACCGTTAGCTTAAGAACCAGTGCGTCAGAGTGAAATTATCAGAATTACAACAGTAACAGTTACGGTAAAGAAATGACTGATTTGATGTTGCATTTGCCTTTAATGTGATAGGTAGCAGACGAGCAGAAGGATCACCTGTTGGTAAGTGATTGCCGCCGCCTATGAACACCCACAACTCCAGTAGAGTCACAAGTGGGCTGCGAAGTTTCAAAATAGTTTAGGCAAAAATGGCTGTGACATACGGACGGACAGACAAGAATGAATGAATGAATGAATAAATCATGTATTTGGCACATACAAAACAACAATTAAAACAAAAAAAAGAAACAAAACAAAACTTAATGAAAAAGAAATAAGAGGAAAAAAATAAAAAAGAAACAGACATTGTGCCAAATAGGCGCCCGCTCAGCAAAAGTCGCGCCGTGTCATTCCTGACACGCCACGACGCTGGTATTCTGCGGGAGACCCTGTAGCATATCGTGTGCCTGCCTGTCTGACTTGTATAAAACCTAAGTCTAAAACTTTAAAGGGCAGACACACACTACGCGCTGGGGTTCTGATGAACCCTCAGAACAATAACTAAAGCTATTATTGTTATTGTTCCGAGGATGAACCAGTAAACAAAGATTGACACACACAAAAAACAAACTAATAACTAAATAAATAAAACGGAAGGTACATACATAGTAAATACAAATGATGCAAATGATGGCGCCACTGTTGCAATAATGAAAGTAAAGAAGTAATTGAAAGTAATTGGTGGCGCCACTGTCGCCTACACACTATACATTATACTAATTTAATATTAATTACACTAATAACTAACCTATATCACAACTATATTACACGACAAATAATTTGGTAATCGATTTCTACAATCGACTGTCCGGGCAAACATTTAGTGCACCCGGACAAGACAGACAGACATGACAAACTTAAGTTTAAGAGTTCCGTTTTTTGGCATTTGGCTACAGAACCCTAAAAACACAAAACAATAGAGACGTAGTACCAAAATAGATTCCCTTAAAGCGGCTCATATTAGGCACCCCACCCATAATTAATATTTGATCAATAGAAAACGGAGAACTTTTCCACTAGCTTTAAGCCTTCTCTCGTTCAACACTAACGAAGCTGCCGCAGGCATTTTAGCTGCGGCCAGCTGCCGCAACATTTGCTACGCGATACTCCTACGGTATTCCGCGGGCTGCCAAAGGTAATTTTACAAAGGTGGTACTACCTATGTGTAATGGACTATCTCGATGTAGATACTAGTAAGCGCTAGTGATAATAAATAAATTCATACAACACTTCATACGTTGACCAGATCCAATACTAAGTAGCTTAAGCACTTCTATTACGGATATCAGACAACAGCGGAAACATAAATGCATACTATGTAATATTAAATTGGGAAAGTGTGTCTGTCTGTCTTTATGTATGTCTTTCTTTCACGGCAAAACGGAGTGACAAATTGACGTGATTTTTTAAGTGGAGATAGTTGAAGGGATGGAAAGTAACATAGGCTTTGACTTCCCTGAAATGGGGCGCGAGCGAAGCCACGGGCAAAAGCTAGTAATATTATAATCCATACTTAAATACACCCATACACTGAACAATACAAGTGTTTCACATAAATGTTTATCCAGGGTGGGATCGAACCCACATACTCAGTTCGTGTCTCTATAATCACTTGACATTGGCAGAATTAACAATGCGTTACCAGCTATAATAAAAAAAAACATAAGCAATTAGAAATAATAAAACATAGACCACATCATAATCCCTCTCATGTTCTCCTGTATGTACTAAGTTAGCCTTCACTTTCATAGAGAAGACACCGTCCATTAATTAGGCAAGACAAAGTATGACGGCACACCCCAAAGTGCTGGGCAACAATTGTTTGTGTAGTAGTTTTAATAGTCATAAGAAACAAAGTCAGCGTAACAAGGAGCCGTTTTAATGGCGGCACTAACATTAGGCGTTAGATGGCTAGTCAGGTCTGTTAGGGTTGCCAATAAAAAATACCAATAGATCTTATAATATAATCCCTATGAAAATAACCTACTCCCAGATAGAAATACGCTCAAAAGGATGAAATTTCAAATATAAAAATTCAAATCTTATATGGCCTTTCATAATTGAACCAATTTGAATTTTGTTTTTTGTTTGAATGTTGGAATAGTTGGAAGTGTTTTAGCTACATTTGATGGACGCTGGTTTAAGATGGCCGCCGCTACAAAATTATGGATAGCATATTAATCGACCTAATTGCTTGAATATAGGTGTCAAATGAAAGGGCTTGAGGTTCTCTTATTTGCCCTTGAGGGTTCTTTCATGTACATAACAATTCTATATTTTAACCTCTACTTAGCCACGAAAGGAAAACCTGACATAAAACCGTCGTAAAGCACATTTTCGCCGAGCGAGGGTGGGGACCACAGGCCCAGTTCAGAGAAGGAGAAAAAAGGTTTGCACTTGTTTGAGAATCTTCTTGAATATCATTTTAATTTGACAGATTTTTATTTGAATTGGGCTAATCTTATGAGGTGGTCGTTCAAGCGTGATATTTAGCACACATTATTGTTATAATTAGTTTACACAAAATCTCATCTCCACGTGTTATTAACGGTTGCATCCAAAGCTGTCGTTTCAGAACCCAGGGTAGGTTTCCCAATTTGGGGAACCTGATAATTCAGGGGAACCAGGCCAACTGAATCACGGCTACACATTCTAGAAACTATCTGAAATGTGAAGATTTCCTCACGCGATGTGTTCCTTGAAGCAAGGCTCTTCTCATTTATTGAAGTACTATCCCTTTAGTATGCAAAATAATTAGTAACAATAAAAATATTGATGAATAATTTTAAGAAAAGTATGGCACCCCTACGCAATCTGAACGAATCGTATTATGGCACAATGTGACAAACTGTAAGTGGGCGCAGCAACAAAGCGGAACACGCGACCGCAACAATGTCGCGGGCATCTCTTCCGATGTGACACAATACAAGGGCGGGTTATTCATCCAGATCTAAGAACCTTTCGTGGCAATCCTCAAAACTTAATGTTTATGTGAAATTGGCCCGAACTGGTTTATGATTCTGATGACAATATCGAAGGCATATTGGATTTAAGGATCGCAATTAAAGTTGAAACGAATTTCAATTTAGTTAAAATCAGTTGCCACGAAATAAATGTGGCGAACTTCAAAACTTACCTAGAATCGCTGAGCCAGCGTAGTAAATACGAAAGTTGGACCTGAAAAAATTACCAACTGAATCATGGAAACTCTAGAAATTATCCGAATAGTACAGATTTTCTCGTGCTAGTGTTCCCTTATGCCGCGCCAATCTATACTAATATAATAAAGCTGAAGAGTTTGTTTGTTTGTTTGTTTGTTTGAACGCGCTAATCTCCGAAACTACTGGTGCGATTTGAATAATTCTTTTTTGTTGGATAGTCCATTTATCGAGGAAGGCTATAGGCTATCAACATAATAATATTAAGGGGTTGTAAGGGGTTAAAAGGGGGGTAAAAAGTTACTTTTCCACGCGGACGAAGTCGCGGGCGGCCGCTAGTTGTAAAAATAAGCGGATAGATTTGAAAATGCCCGACTCCGGAGCTATATAATTATGGTAATTTTAGTGAAGTGTGAGTTTTAAGACCAGTTAACACAGTACAAGCGCGGTGTCTACAAAGTTACTCGACTTCTTATCATGTTATGTCGACTTATGCAAAAGTATACTTAACTAAAGCTGTCTAGTGCCTAGGAACGCTGTCGATTTTGTCACAACAAAGCTGTGTTTTTCTTTTATCAAATCGAAAGTTTTTAATTTTAAGTTTTTAGAGAATTTCAAGATGCACCATTTATTACTTGAGTTACATTTTTGAGCTAATAAATAACTTCCACACTCTGAATTTTTTAAAATCTAGTAAGTAAATAATTGCATGCATGTATGTGATGTTGTCTGATATTTTTTATTCCAGATTGCTATGAATTCATTTTTAGCTAAACTACATTTGGAATTTCACCTGTCCACCGTAGTTAAGCTTTTTTGCGTTTTGTCCTATGTGACAGCGCTCTCGAAAATAGCAGCCGAACAGTTCCATCCCCATATTGGTTTTGTTCCGAATCAATTTGGAAGTGCACTTCTGGATTTCCCGGTCGGTAGTTTTTATCGCTAAAACACGGTTCTGGTCGGATTTGTTGGGAGCAGACACGTTGCCGCAGAGCAATTTAGACCAATTTGGGATTTTGTGTGGAAAGTTTTTTAGTTACTTAATTTAATTCACATAAAAAAGTTTGCTGATTATCAGACAGATAGATTTGAAGCCCTCGTCCGCAAAAAAAAAATACTCCTTAATCACTCGAACAGCATCCTAAGAACAGCAGCCGATCGATGGACATCATCGCTCTGGAGTAGATCACGGGAACATATCCGTTCTCGTTACGTCCTTTGCAAAAACTTTATTTTTTAATTTTAATCTACTACCGTATTCCATAAGTTATTATTTCGCTAACGTAATATGGATGTTATGTCTGAAATAAAATTATTTAATTTAATTTGCTTTGAAAAGGGTCGCTGCTTTAACTTTTTGACTTGTCACTTGTGAAAAGAATTGGAAGATTTTTATTCCTTTTTAAGGTACCATCTTCTATAGATTTAAAATTATCTTCTTTGTTTTGCCTGCGCTCGCATGCGTCTATTTGGGGAAATAAAGAACTGTACTCGATACATATTTAACTCGATTTTGAAGTTTTGTGTAGTTGAGACTTTGTTGCTCCGAAGGAACGTTATATGTACAAGTGCGCAGCCAAATTTTTAAGCATTATAGACTGTCATGGCACTGTCATCTCGATGAGAATGACGCAGATACTGCATTTCGCTATTTTTTTTTGTGAGATTATGGTATCACTTCAGCTCAGCCGGCCCATTTCTTGCCAAAACATAGTTCTCCAATAGAAAATGGCCAACACATACTATATTAACTAAGGATAAAGGATACTTTAAAAAGAAGTGACCAGAATAATGTGTTTATAATATACCATTTCACATTGAGTTGTCCTCGAATTTTTATACAAGGCTTTTTCACATATTCTTTCTTTTGACTGATTATCAAATACCTATCTCATATCGAGGGGAGTCGATCCGTGCACAGTGCATAAGAAAGCAACAAACAGTAAAGGAGTCATGTTTAAAAAGTTCATTTACATTTTTTTGTAAATATTTTTTAGTATTTTGTAAGTAACAGACGAAATGAGCCTACTTTAACCTAGGCTAGTAGCACATAAATAAGGAGTGACTTTAGGGTCAAATTTTGTAATCGAAGTACTTAGTTTCGAATCCACATACACACGTAGGTTCTATTTTTTGTAACAGTTGGGCAAGATGCGCATGCGGTGGTGAAAGGACAAACTAAACCTATTCTTAGAGTAAAGTAAAAAAGTAAAATATCAGCCTATATACACAGTTCCACTGCAGGGTAAAGGCCTCCATCATAGAAGTCAAGCCATCGCTACTATGAAGGGGTAAAGCTTAAGTAACACGCTTGCTTAATGCAGATTGGTAATTGGATTGGGATTGGATTATATTCTGATCAGAAAAAAAATATTTTATAAGTGGCGTCGATGCTTCGCTGGTATTTATTTCTATATGTCACAAGGACGTCGAACGAATAGGCACCTTCAATGAAGACGGGAGGCGTAACTCATTTTAGACTATATTATGAATCAAAGGGAAAATATGAAAGGGTAAAATATTTACCCAAATTGAAAAACCGAATGGAGGGTAATCTTTTTGCTTATTTGCATTCATCTGGTAAAAGCTTACAAGTAATTACAAAAAGTGGAATTCAGTGAAGCGGCGCTTATTCAAATGAAAAAATAATAGACTAGTGAAAAAACTTCGTTCTGAACCCACGTAGAAATTTATTTTAGTAGGTAGTTTCTTAATTATATATGCTTCTTTTTTTTTTAAAGAAGACGGATTTGAAGTTAGGACGGTATGGTTCAAAAAGGAATAATTTAAACACAAATAAAAATGTTGTTTGTCCTTGGAATTTATAAATAAGTAAAATATCAGCCTATATACTGTCTCAAGTCATCGCTACTATGATGGGATTAAGTTTAATCACCACACAATTTATATATTTATAAGCAACCAAAAAGTACTTATTTATGTATAAAAATAATTTACTTTTCTTAATTTACTCGCGTGTCGGTGTGCTAGGAGACGCATTTTCAGTTAATACTAATTAAATAGTTGTCAGTTTGAATTGTCTAGCGCGTTTAATTAATAACAATCTAAAAACAAAATTAAAATCATAAAACATTTTACAAACCCACGTTATCAGGCATGCGCAAGCCAGTAATCTCCAGGCATATTTCCTACTAAAGGCTCCGAAATCTTAATACATTCAAACCATTACGAAATGGGGTAAATCCGACCGCAACGGACCGTTAAATGGATTAGGAGTCGTATAATTAGCTAATTAAAGACCGTTGGCGCAACGAGGTTGAGATTCGCAGTCTTCTCACAGATAACATAACTCAGTAATTGCTAGAGGCCCGTCTTCACTTTGTTTAAGGACATAAATTGCTATCAGTTCCATTATTATCTGTATCAATAGATGGCGCTGCGTGTAGATTGCATCGCTCTAGTTTCACGTCTTTTCGATTTGTATTTACGATTTCCCGATAATATCTAAATATTTTTTCCGATATAAATAGTAAGATATAGATAGATATGACATCGCATAACCATTTAAAAAATCTTAAAAATTAAAATACCGTCAAAACTGAAAAGATTATGTAAAAGTCATAACCTTTTTGTATTAATCTAATATTAAGGTTAAGTTACAAAAAAAAACTGAAACGAATTTACGTACATATTAATTGTAATTATTTATTTAATAATGTAATTTTAAACATTCAAACCGATGATAGCCAATTAAACCAGTCCCAAAATGTAAAGTTATTGATAGCGTTCAAACATGAGAAGTTCCTCGTTTTGAAACACCCCGGACTTAAGTCAAGCATCGAGATCTAATTGTGTTGTGTTATATAAAAACGCTCAATAGAATCGAAGCACAAGCTGGTAGGCATCGAGTGCGAGTCGGATACCACGCGCGAGCAAACACACTGTTTTAATCAAAGCTCGCACCCTCCTTGGCCTAGGGGTGGGCCAAATGTTTTAACTATGGGATAGCCATGCTTCGGCATAGAGCTCCTACCGGAGTGATATCAGAACCTTACAGAAAAACAGCGGAAAGAAGCGCAAGTTGCTGTTTTAAACCTAATCGGGGAGAGGGGATTGAAAGGTTGGCAACGCACTTGTGACTCCACTGATCGATTCGTCTGCCACCTATGACATAAAAAAAACGTTCTTCTTGTTCGTTTCGTGCTGGCGGCACAAAAGAATGGCGATGACCGTTATTTTGCGCACTTGTAAAAAAGAAGACTTTCTATTAAAATTGGTTTCTGCGCACTCAAGGTCATAACTACACTTTCTTGCCGCAGACTACCTATACCTATGTAACATAAGTTACCCGCACGGTTTCGGGTACAAGCCGCAGACACGCGCGCCATTTCGCCATCATCGCACCAGGCCAAGACACACGCTCTCGGCTGGGCTCTGTTTGTACATATATCCGTGTTAATCCGTGTATAATTGTCGGGTTATTAATGTAGGTACCATTAGTGCAATATACGTCTCTATACCGTAAGTGTATTTCAATCACTGCCACACGGGGTTGGTGGTTACCAACCCCATTAAAAAGGTGTGCTGTTCACTCGCGCTACCTTACATCATTTAAATATCAAAAAGATGTCCCCATACGAAAAAACAATCTGCGATAGACTGCATGCTCCAAGCCGAAGACAATGCCAGCCCACGACTAGTCTGTCAAGATAGTTCGTCTAGTTTATGTATTTTGAAATTGGCGGCAACCCTAGCAGTGTCTTGAGATCGTGTCTTATTGAATTACCATCTATTTGCATATTTATCGAGAAGATCAAATGCGTGGATCCAATTGAGGCAGAAACCGGAGTACATTCATACCGCGGAACCCCTGATTGTTGACTTTGAACCATTCGTCTTGTTCCAATGTAAAAATAGAACAGAGCAAATGCTATTCAGGAGACACGATTTCATACGGGTTGTGTAAGCATGTTTTTTTTACGAGTGTCTCGCCCTCACTTCGCTCCGGGACCGTAGCTCCAAACTGAACCAATAGATGGCGCTTGGTGTCTATTACATCGTGCTTGTGTTTCATATTTACCTATAAACCTTGTCGTTATCCATAGAAGTTATCTCTTTTAAATAGTATAGATGACAATCAATGTGTCAATACCCATCAACTTCAGGATGGGCAACAAGTTTGTATCACAGCAAAACGAAGCAGAGGTTTTCCTCTCTCTATGTTTTTCAGTTTTGTGTTCCAAGAAATAAATAAATATCGCCTTAGTGCACACTCACGGGCGCCTCATACCGAGGAGTCACGTCCGTCTCCATTGTGTTCGCGCCCTGAAAACCTGCCAACGGTGACATCGCGTCCAGATGAATTACTTAGTGATGTCACTTGCACACTCTTAAGTTCAAGTCCCGTATACTTCTTGTACGTTCTCGAACCTCAGGTATCCTCATTCACTCGGGAAATTGTATCCATTGTATTTTCCGAAGGTCTACTCATACAATGTCAAGAAAAAACCATACAATAAACTATTAATGATCCAGCCGTCGATCCTCAACAGTAACTACATAGTTTTAAGTTTTAGTAATAAAAGGATTTCAAGACCCAATAGGGGACATCTTGTTTCACAGCTTTGCATAGTTTGCATGCTTTGCAACAGGCAAAAGCAGTCGTATTATGTTCTCGTACTCTTGCGAATAATTGCATGGAAATCGTTTCTATGTATGCGTCAGCAAACATACCTGACGCTCTAAAGCAACTGTCGGTTAAGCACTCAAATCCGAAACGTGACTCGCCCATGAGAATATTGATAGTAAAAAAAATCGAATGAAAATCGCATCGAGTGACATCACTAAAACGACAGAGAAGTGAACTCGCCAGGTTAATGACGGCGAATAAAGCGTTACGTGTCCAACGTTACGACGCGTTCCGTAACAATCGATACGGACCTGCGAAATTGCTTTTGGCAGACAATACAGCTATATTCCTCTGAATGTTTATATAATATTAATTTCAGCTTTACAACAAAAGCTATGTGATGACATATGATTGGGACTTGTATCCCGGGGCAGCAACTAAAAGTTATGTGATAATGTTTTTCTATAAGTGATAGGCGGCTGACAAGGAGACGGGTCTTCTGATGGCAAGCGACATGATAGGGACTTTTCTCCCCAGTGAAAAATTTTTTTGTATGATAGGTGGCAGACGATCAGATACGAGTTATGAAAATCTATCATGTCTGAAACTAAAAATACAACGGCAAACAAATTTATTTATACTTATTTTACTTGGGTCTTGTAATGTCTAGACACAGAAATCCATACTGAAAGCGTTGAAAAAGTAGGTATAGCAATAGATACGAGTAGGTATTTTGAATTTAGAGAAGGCCGACACTAAGTATATTTTATTTTCGACGCTAATTCATAGAAATTAGTGTTTGTGTTTGTTTGAAAATTGAGAAAATACCAAATAGTGCTCTTTAGCGAATGGAGCCTTCATGAGCGGATTTATATGATTGAACTAACAAGGCCGACTTGGCGACATAACGTGAGTCCTGGCCTCCGATAATAAGAGCCTCCATCTAGAACGTTCCTGCACCACCTCCTGCCAGTCAACCGTCTGCAGTCCGCGCAAATCTTTATCAACTACATTCTTCCAAAGTACCGCACCTTGGACGTTGGTTGGTGGTTATATAATATTTTACTACATACATTGATCGGACTGCGAGATAGATAGCTCAAGCACCTGTGTTACAGATATCGGAACCAACAGTGGAATTACAAATTTATACGTATAACACTTTTCTTTTGTAAATACATACTTTAAAAACACCCAGACCAATACAAACAGACATGTTCATGCACACAATGTTTGTACTGTGCGGGGATCGAACCCGCAACCCATGGCCCAGACGCAGCATTCACTATCACTGAACCAAATGGGTGGTCAATATGATAGAAATTGTTTCTAATTTACAACGCTTCAAGAGTTCTTGTATGGAAAAAAAAAATGAAACTGGGATCGGTCGCGGCAATCCTCCCAAATGGATTCAAAATATTCAGAAAAAATAACTCTTTATTATTTGCCTGGCCCGATCGCATGTTTCCTAGTGACCCACGCTTCGATTTAGTGTTGCTGAAATATCGATAGTATTACTATCGATTGTTGATCTCGAAAACTATGTAAATAAAAGATTGTAATAAAAGTTTTATCGATTAGATGATGTAGAATAACTGAAGTAGCCGGCTAGCCAGATCTTCTCGTCAGAATCTGCTTTCCGGTTCCGGTGGTAGAATCGCGTTATGTCTATTTATTGTTGAACATGTATTGGCATTGATTGTTGGATGTGCATATTGATAGCATATCGATGGTGTAGCAAATGTCAATAGTATCGATAGTATTGTGATTTCTAACAGCATCTAATACTTAGCCGACACTAGAAAATGTGAAACTATCGATACTACCGATGTAGATGTAGGTACATATCGATTGTTTTTGCTTGATTATGTCAGAAATCCTAATACTATCGATAGTGTTGGCGTTACCAATAGTATTGATAAAATTTCCATTTCATATTTGGCAATACTATCAATACCTACTATTTTTATTTTACTATTGATACGAGTATCCTATCGACGGCCAACACTACTTCAATTCTCGGTCATCAAGCTTCATCACGATTCGATTCTCACCCTAAACAAACTTTCCTGTGGTAACCAATTTTATTTTTTCAGTGTCTGAATACATATTACAAACAAAGTGTATTTATTGTTTTTGTTTATTGGCCTGTATTGTGTTATGCCGGGCTAAGATGCGCACCGCGACAAAATTTTGTCGACTCTCGTTCGCGAGAGCGTATCTTTCTATCCCGCTCCTCGCCCTGTCAGGTGAGCGAGAAGCAACTAGCGCTGACGCAATACGAGTGTCGACAAAATTATCTCGTGGTGCGCATCTTAGGCCGGCAGGACACAGTTAATTTTGCCAACGTCAAGTGATTAAAGAAACACGTTTCTTTCGAAATTGGTCGGTGACTACTGAGCTTATTCTCTTTAATTAATTGAGTTTTTGATCACCTAAAACAAACAAAACATACACTGACATACACAATAGACAACACAGTTAATAAATGGGAGAATCTTATAAATTATTATGACAGTCTTATATTATACAATTTAATATAGTTACATAGATATTTAATAAAATTTGAGAAGGATAAGGAAAGGAGGAAAGGGAAGTTAATAGGTCGGGAAATTTTTGAGGGTAGGATGTCATACAACGAGGTGGGGTACTTCCGACAATTAAAGAAAATATTTTCCGCAGTAGTATTTATTGTATCTATCCACCTTTCAAAAGGAGATCCCACGTTAATAATAACGGACGCGACGGCAAAGCATCACATCCGTTGGCACTGGCATGCTGGCCCGCGAGATGCTTCTTCACGCTTTGTTTGAAGGAGTATTTCAATTTATGAAAAAATCAGAAGATTCGTTCGCAGATTAGGAAAATGGCTTTACCGAAAAACTACGGCAATGGTTGCTTCATTCCCGATTTATCTCATTATCATTTCGTACTACAGCTGTTTTTAAATCAATTTGCCAATCCTGCACGTCTTTTGAAACTTCAGATTTTGTTCGTCTTATTCGCCTGTTAAAGGGTTACGAAGGACGGTTACCGGAATCGTCAATCATGGTCTTAGCATACTCCGGGCTTTAAAATGACAGCTTACACGCTAAGATGAAAGAGAAAGAGTAAGTAGGTATTGCAATGTTTACACGAAAGTTTTTTATTATACTTACAAAAGTTACGCATATAATAAAGCATCTCTGTCGGAGGACTGTTTGTTCAGGCTCCCTGAACTTGGTGATGTATCAATATAATATCTTCCCAGAATACGTAAAGTTGAAAGTAATTGTTGAGAATCTTTGAATAGGGATATACATACTTTGAGGGCTATGAAAGTTTGACAAAACTACGATTAGATACTTAGTAAAATTGTATTTTGATACAGAAGGTAAACGTGTTTTATATAATTGTAATGATATATTTTCTTCGCTATGTAGAAAATTACATGCGCTTTACGTACTTATTTTGTTTATTCGTCGAGATTTAACCTTCGTGGATTCGTCCAATATTGACACCAGATTTTTTTTCATAAATAATGTAGTTTATGCGAATTTTATAAATATAATGGATTGCGGACTGTCTTAATCACTCAGGCGATGGCCCCGCACAATAACTGACCATCATATGTGCCGTATAGGGTACGGAGCGCTTCAGCGAGTGACGGTCGAGCATCAAAAGGTGGCACACAGCGCCTTAGTGAGTCGCATCCAAACTAAGGTGACACGCAGCGCTTATTGAAAGAGAGAAAAACTCCGATTCGGTCGTAACGTCCGGTTCTTTTAGGCCCTCAGGTTTGGACTTAAGACAATTTTACTCTTTAGTGCTATAGAGCTGAACAAGCTATGACTTAATTAACTAGTTCAACAATCCGTCGAATCTCGAAGCTACACATTGGACTGCGCAGAGTGGAGTGGAAACTTCATAGTTAACTAAGTAGTAACAAGTAACTTGCCATGCCACTTTCACGTCTTATACTGCTCAAACGTCTTTGTGTGTGACGGCTGGCGCCAGCCATACGACTCATGTTCGTTAGTAGTTGCCAGGAATCATTTCGGAAGAACGAAGTGACGAAATAGGAGTACAGTATGAAATTTGGAAATTTTGTTATGAATATAAACCAGATACACTAATAGATATTATCTACCACTGGGCTAAACGGGTCGTCATCTAGATAGATGAGAGATTTGGGAATCAGTTGAGATGCTAGGGTCTACTATTGGCCAACATTTTCAGTTAAAAATATAACGCCTAGCTGGTTTTGTGAGTATTCAAAGTTTCATGGGCAAGTCCATTTTTAAAGTATAAAATTAAAAAAAATATAATATATCATTGAACTACCCGTACATTTTCCACCAACTTTTATTATAAACCATTTACTTAAACAAAACATTTGATATAGTTACCAAACAAAAGTTACTAGACGCGCACACAGAAGTTTGAGTTGTGACGTCACACTTCAATAGCCATTTGTATAGAGCGTTTTTGGGCTTGCCCAAAATATGTGCTCTTAAAGTTGTGATATCTCAGGTAATTCAAATGAGAATCAAGTGATTCTTTCAACGATGTTTCTTAAATTGAGGCGTCTTTTGATTAAACACAAAAAAAAATTTAGTCAAATACCCAATTGAAGGTTAGAGCTCTGACCGGCATTGTTGTAATATAAAACCATCTATAGATTAGTGTCGAATATTTTGGACATAACTGAGGTTTGTGATCACCAACGCACATCAGGCAAACGTGGTTATTAATCATAACAGTGATGAGTTGATTTCTATGATGGAGGCCTTTGCACTGCAGTGGGGCAATATAGGCTAATATTTTACTTTAAAATTATCTTTAACTGTAGCTACCAATAACAGCGCTGTTGGCAACACTTTTTCAAATACCAAGGTGCTGTGTTATCTAGAGATTAAATTCAAAGGTTTCATCATATAAAAAATTCATTTCCAATTACTCGTGCAACTTGAAACAGGTTTAAATTTTCCTGAAGGATACTGTTGTATCGCAAGATCAAACGCAAAACGTATAAGTAGGGATTAAGATATTCTGCGCGTATTTCCTGTAGTACCTGTGTAGGCAGTTACTTATTATTTGATATATTTTATGAACATCCATTTTTTTAACTGACTTCAAAAAAACAGCACGTTCTCAATTAAAATAATAAAAAAATAAATGCGCCAGACAAACACACCAATCAACCTGGTCTCAAACTAGGGCAACCCCTGTACTATGAGTACCAGATGACGATAATTAACTGGGGGCGTCAACCCAGAGCATCCAGACCCAAGAAAACTTAGAAAAGATAGTTTCCTAAATTGACTTGACCGGGAATCGAACCCGGGACCTTTCGCGGTTCGGGCGAACACCTTAGCCACTGCGCCATCGAGGTCGTCAAAATTCGTCTGTATGTAAAATATTTTTTAAAATTAAGTTAGTTTCAGGGGCTCTTGGTTCGTGCCTTAATTAGATTCAGTTTTTTTTTTCCAATATTAGGTTTTTTTTTAAATATAGAAAGGCAAACGAGCAAGCGGTTCACCTGATAGTAATTTATCTTTACACCTGAAGGAGTGCGGATGCGTTGCTGGACTTATAGTTTCGGAAAAAAGTGGCTATGACATACGGATGGACAAAGAGATCATGACGAATATAAGAGTTCCGTTTTTGCTATTTGGCAACGGAACCCTAAAAAAGACATCAACCCTTGCATGAAATGTTAATTCAATTGATTGGTGATATAATGTCAGACCGCGAGGCCTCGGCGGATGCTTGGCAAGTGTGGTCACGTCCCGACCAGGTTAGTTAGCTGGCATTGTGCCGCAGCGGCCTGGGAGAACTAGCTTACTTACTTTACTAAAATATACTATATTATATATTTATTTTCCTACCATAGCAACAATCAAGAATCATTTCATATTACATCTCAAAAGTTGACGACCCATTTGGCGCACTGGTTTAAGCACCAGTTGAGACGCAAGGGTCGCGAGTTTGATTCTAACACAAATGTGTGTTGATGAAACAAATATTTGTGTTGGGTCTGGGTGTTTATGGTAACTTTTTGCTTCTGGTTTGCGTTGTATACATTTTGACCTTAATTTGTGACCAGGACATTTTTTTAATGATACAGTAAGGCAAAATAGCAGGCGGGTCAGTGATCATCGCCGCCCATGGACATCATGCTGTGAGTATGCGTTGCCGGTCTTTTAGGAAGGTATAGGTAGGCTCGTTTCTTAAAAATATTTATGTCGTACCTACCGGTTCGGAAATACCGTGCGTGGCGTGGCAGAAAATGTCGAGTAAAGCGCACGGTAGTGAACCGCCCATCCATCCAGATGGTAAGGATTGACAATCTATGTGATGTTGTCTGTATTATTTATTTATTTGTTGTATTAGGTATTGTTTTTATTGTTTTCTTTTAGTTTTCGCCTGAGATACAGGATGTTCCTAGATTGGGGCACGCAACTAAAAATTGCTTCCTTAGAATAAATTAGTATTGCCTGTATGTACCTAACATGATTTTACCAATGAAGCTTATTATTTATTTTCCACGACACGCAACCAAAAAACCTAACAATGTCCGGCTTTATCCGGACGCCTGGCAACTTTACTAGTGGCAAGTAAAACACATTAATACGCGTTTTATATTTATTGCCGATCCCCGGGGCCCCGTTGGCCGTAATGTCGTTCAATATGTCTGCTATTGCCGCTGAACACCAATTTTCCTGCGCAATGAATTGTGCCTGAATATTGTAGCAAAGGCAAACAAAATATTTTTAGCGCGCCGAAATTGGATGTCAACAATGTTAAGAGTTCTTTTTGGGTATCTTTTAATAGGTACTTTATGTACAGTTATATTGGTAGGTGTACCTCGTTTCCTAATCGCATCGGCGCTTGATTCGCCTGCTGCAAATGTGGACGTAAGGTCTTGCATAGGACTTTACTGCCACGAGCGCAGCTGTAAAGTCACATCGCGTGCGTGATGCTGGAAACTTCTATGGCCTATGACGGCCTTCACATCTGTGGCAGAAGCTTCGCATAATTTTGGTATCGATAACATCGTTCAAGAGTTTCGTCTTTTCGGTTTACCTATTATCATAATCTATACAACCTTACATTTTTATTATAGTGTGGAAAATTATATTGTATGAAGTAATGTCCTCCTAGCCGATATTTCGGTTGAGTCAGAAAACCACTATTTACTTACCATAATCGGATTATTATATAGGTACTTTACGCTTACGCACAAGAGTCAGTTTAGCCAGAACGTCGTCGTTAGTCGGACGATTTTTGTTCGTTTAGACTTAATAAATTTACGTCCCTTCGATGTCCGTTCATACATTCAATCCCTTTTGCGTCCCTTTTCATATAGCCAAACCATATTCTAATTTTAATTAGGTATGTGGACTAACCCAACCGATATCTTGCTTTGCAAAATTTGCAGATGTCGAAAGGACATTGGAATTTGAAAAAATACCTATGGCAATTTGTATTTTATCGGTTACGTAGCAACACTTCGTACTTTGATCAGCCAATAAGTTCAACACCCATTACACACAAATCACTGCCCAAAATGTGATCAGTCCGCCGACGCGGCACACAACCCCCAATTCTTTTTACTTAGATAATGTTACGGAACAGGATGTTAGGAAGGCAGTCTTGGGGCTGAAACGGACTAAAACTTGTGGGCATGACGGGATTCCTTCCATTCTCTTAGTGCATTGTATCGATGAATTGGTCTCTCCTTTGACGTACTTGGTTGACCAATCCTACAGAACGGGCCAATTCCCGGACAGCCTGAAGCTAGCTATCATAAAACCAGTCTATAAAAAGGTGATAAGAAGGACTTATCCAATTACCGTCCTATCTCTCTTTTACCCGTCATCTCTAAGATCTTCGAAAAGATAATGTGCCAAAGAATGTATTCTTTCTACGAAAAATATAATTTGCTATATAAAAACCAACATGGTTTCCGTAAGGATCATTCGACCACCTCGGCAGTGTTCGAATGTATATTTGACATATTAAATACACTTAATAATAATAATGTATGGTAGCGTTATGTATAGATATGTCCAAGGCATATGATCGTGTTGTACATAACGTATTGCTAAACATATTAGATTCGCAAGGCGTACGTGGGCCAGCACATGCATGGCTAACATCCTATTTATCAAACAGAAAGCAGGTTGTTCAAATAGCACATCTGGAATCAAACGCATCGTAAACTTGAAGTCTACAACTCGTCGGTCAAAGAAATTATGGGCTCCATACCGCAGGGAAGTGTATTAGGGTGCCTGTTATTTCTGGCTTATATCAATAACCTCCATCTGCGGTATCCCAGAAAATGGTGCTCTTTGCAGACGATGCGACCCTACTGATTCCATGTGGCTACGATGAGTTAGACCGACTGCATAGCATGATTAGGGAATCCCTTATGGCAGTACCTAACTAATTATCTAGCAAGTATAGGCCTTATGCTGAATCTGGAAAAGACTAAACTCATACAGTTTGGACCGTACCAAAGACCCAGAACACCCTTAAGTGTAACTCATGAAGGACAGGCAATTGGTGAAGTAGATGCTTTTAATTTATTAGGTATTACCGTGGACTCAACTTTGTCGTGGAAAGCACATATACAGGGCGTGGTATCTAAACTTAGCCAATTTTCTTATGCACTACGTGAGCTAAGGAAGAGCACAAATGAAGAGTGTGCGCTCACTGCGTACCACTGCCATGCTGCTGCATGGATAAGGTACGGGATTGTCCTCTGGGGTAATGCAACAGACGTACACGATGTTTTCATCCTACAGAAACGTTGTCTCAGAATAATTACATTGACGCCCTCGAGAACATCTTGTAGACCACTTTTCATAAGGCACAGGATTTTAACACTTACTTGTATGTATATCCTTGAACTGTGTCGACTTGTAAGGAAGCGCATAGAATACTTCCAAAGAGTTGGAGATAAACCTAGGCGCCACATTTCACGTCGCGTAAATGATATAATTCTACCAACTCCGCATCTAGAGTTGTTCAAAAAAGGCGCATACTACATGGCTATTAAAGCTTACAATCACCTACCTAATAAATTAAAAACCCTCCAAGGTAGTGAATTTGAGAGTAAGCTAAAAAAAGAACTCCTGCTCAAAAGTTATTATAACATGAAAGAATTTTTTGACGATAAATTTAGTTAATGTTTATTTTATTTTTATTGACATAAATGATTTATTTAATGTATATGAATGTAATCTTTAATGCTATTTTATCTATTTCAATCAATGTAATTGAACCTTTTCACAAGTGCCTTGAAAAGGTAATTTGTAACATGGCTCTGTCATCTGCCTTTTTTTAACTATGCTTATTGTATGTTATAAATTTTATGTGAATAAATGAATATGAATATGAATATGAGTCCATCGGACTCAGCCGGTAATTAGCTAGGCTGTACTACCAGCCATCCCCCCCATTCTCCACCCGATAGATTGGCAACATGGAAAGGATGGCAGAGGGTCGCAATATCAAAAAAGCCTAACTGGCAAGAGTAAGGGTAAGTACTGGAGGTACAATTGGGGAATAAGGGAGTTAAAGGTTGGCAGCGCACTTGTACTACTGGTGTTGCAGGTGTGTATGGGCGGCTACAATCAACATGATTAGTCTGCTCGTCTGAAATCTTTCACATAAAAAATGCCACTAACACGATGAAAAGAAGAAGATTTAATTTGGCTCGAAAATATATAAAAGGTACTTTAGAAAGTATTTTAAATAAATTAGTAATAGGTAAAAGAGAAATTAGCAATTAAAGTGCGCGTTTATTTCTCAGTAAATTCTTCAAATTTGATTGTATTATTCCAAGAAACATAATTGAATTCAAGTTCTAATTTATCACAAAAACTATACGGATTATTAGGGAATTATTCCTTTACAACTGTAATACTTGATAAATGAAAATAATATTATAAATAATATATTTCGTCCTTTGTAAATTATTCCTGGAAAGAACATGTAATTGTAGTGTCTATTGTATATTATATTTTATCTTATGTTAGGTACAAATGGCGTCAGGTTGAGTCACCACCCCGCAGTGCAAAAATAGCACTTGCGTTTTCTGATGTCCGAGATAATAAATATTGCAAACAATGTTAAGTCTAAGTTCCAAAGAAGAAAAGAAGGAAAAAATGCGTATTTTGTAAACAAACTAAAGGAATGCAAGTAAAACATAATAGAAAAAAATTTTAGCTCCCGGAGGAAGACTATCTTGAAATCTTCAGTTAGTACGTTTCATTTAATAAAATACCATGAAAACGGTAGGTACGCGGGATGGTGCCGGTCGGAGCAAAGCAGAATGTTGCAATATATTTATTGCAAAATTTCGTGTTTCCATCATAATATAAGTATGTCATTTACCGGTAGTCATTTTTCGCAAAATCTCTCACCATTTCGCCCAAATTGTCGATATTGATTTTGAACCGATGTCCAATAAGGTTATTCGGTCATCTGTTTAATACTTTTGATGGCAATGAGCCACTTCTTACCGCTATCTTGGCAATATTTTTACGACATGATTTAAGTTCACAACAGCTACGATTTCTATCCTGAGCAGACCGCCGCAGCAGGATGCAGCGAGGGGGCTCTTGCCGTGGACAAAAAACACACATGTGACTATGTATAGTCATATTCAATGTCATAAACACAGTTCATAGTCAATGTCTAAGTACATTTCCATAAGATGGTTAAGTTTAGTACATACGTAAGGGGACTTAATAACTACATTTCCATACATTACGTCTTTCTATAAGTGTAGTCTTCCCACACTCTGTAGTTGCGGATCAAAACAGCGCCTTGAAAATGTAGCCTGGTCAAAAAGAACGTCCTACAAATTGCCTCTCGTGAAGATGGTCACGGTCAAACAATTTAAGTACAAGGGTAGTCAAAATAATCCTTAATTATGTATTTTCTTAAAAAAGTATAATTCGAATTTTTCGAACATAGCTCGGGTTTGTGATCACCAATCCGCATTAGGCAAGCGTGGTGATTAAGCCTAATCCCATCATAGTAGCGATAACTTGATTTCTATGATGGAGGCCTTTGCCCTGCAGTGGGACAGTATATAGGCTGATACTTTACTTTACTTTATGTATTTTTAATTTATTTCCATATAAATATAGAAGTCTAACAAAAACAAATCCCTCCCAGAGTAGCGGGACGTGAATAAAGAGCAGACACAGCGCCGCAAGACAAACTTTTATTAAATTCCGAGAGTCAATCTTTGCAGATGAATTATTTTGCCTCGTTCGGTTCCCTGTTGAATCAAACTTGCAGCATTGAATGTTTAATTTTATATTATAAGGCGAAATTAACATTTTCAGTTTTAGCGGTCAGAATCCAGAGTTGCTTCTCAGAAAGTCCTAAGATAAACTCTAACGTAGCTTCAAAATTGTATGGGTTAATGTTTTCCACGAAGGTTTTGCTATAGTGTTAGCTTATTAGTATCATATATTTGTGTGCAAACATACCGTTTAGGCAGCAAAGAAAATATTATTATATTATCCCGATATTGAACCTTTACTACCTTTATCTGTACTATACAAAATAATTTTGTAACATTATATGGGTATATGCTGTTGGTGTACCTTTTTCAATAAATAAATAAACAAACATTGGGTTAAAATTGGTTATGACATTTTTATAATTATTTTTTGTGTTGCATTATATAATTTCTGACCCCAGAAGATCTCCTTCCATAATTATATTATGCGTCCCGTGACCTTTGATTGTGAGTTTTGACAAAAAATAAATGCATTCATTTTTTTTTATGTGATAGGTAGCAGACGAGCAGGCGGATCACCTGATGGAAAGCAATTGCCGCCGCCCATGAACATGTGCAATAAGTGCGCTGCTAACCTTTTATTCCCTTCCCCCCGATGGGCCTCCGGTACCCTCACTCAGTCGCCGAAACACAGCACAGGAGCTGCTTCACGCCAGTTTTCTGTGAGGCAGTGGTATCACTCCGGTCGAGCCGGCCCATTCATGCCGAAGCATGGCTCTCCTACAATACACACAATCTCAAATCTTTTACACAATCGCGAAAATATTAATGGGCTAGCTCTAGACTTTCCGCATTTAACACACTAATTCATCTTAAAACATTTTTACCTTACCATTCTACCGTACCATATGGAAATCCGAAAAAGAAAACTTCAAATTCTTTTAAACAGCCCATTACTTACGATTGTTAGATTAATAGCAGAGGAGGCATTGAACTCTATTATAGAGATTTTTCTTCTCACGGTTTCATTAAAGCTCTTCAAGTTTCGACAGCTTACCGATGGATCCCATCGAGTCATTAGTTACAGCGCTTTATATTCATGAATGCGTAGTAAACTATTTGCTGAACCTGCCAAGTGTAGAAACGTACTAGATGAATAAGGTTACTTACCGCACCGCAGCTGTGGTAGGCCTCCAACCAGGTGGATCGACGATATAGTGAAGGTTGCGCGTTCGATCGCGCGGATCTTATTTACATTAGCGCTTATTATTCGTTCATACCTGTCCGCGCGGATTGCCAATCCTCGCGCCTACCGTCACTCGACCCGCGCGGCTCGCATCCGCGCGATTTCCGCCGTGTCTGAACCGGACCTAAATAGTCAAGACACATTTATTTTTCTTCACATTTTTAACCTACGGTTCTGTAAAACATACGAGCACAAGTTTAGTATGTCATGGCGTGTTGTTTAATAGCTGTCTGGCATATCCTGGCACGTTTGCCAGACGAGAGCACCCATAACACTAAACCCGCCCCGCGGCGCGACTCGCCGAGCTCGGTGTGTATCGTAAAAACACAGGTTTACTGCCGAACGGGAAAACGTAGCAATGGAAATTTTAAAAGCATTTTATTATTTTTTACGTCGAGTGAAACTATTTATTTTGCTCTTATTATTGCACTCGTTTAAACAGAATTTTATACTGTCACGCTAGTCTTGTGAAAATAATATTTTTGTAAGACTGTGATAAAATACAATACTATTCCAGATACGAATGAGTTATTTAAATAACTTTGACAAAACAGTTTTCTTGGAAATAATATCTGAACTTACAAAATTTTAACATTTTCTTTTATATCAAAACCAAACCAATGCATGTACAAGTAGATACAAAATACATTTTTTAGGGTTCCGAAGCCAAATGGCAAAAACAGAACCTTTATAGATAAGTCATGTGTGTGCGTCTGTTTGTCCGTCCGTATGTCACAGCCATTTTTTTCCAAAACTTTGTAAAGTAATATTAGTTGATATGGAATGTATTTTGTAAACCGGTCTAACTAAAAAACTACCAGCGAAAATTGGTTTGAACGAGATCCTTATCTATCGTACGTACGTATTTATAAC
This sequence comes from Cnaphalocrocis medinalis, assembly GCA_014851415.1. NCBI lineage: Eukaryota > Metazoa > Arthropoda > Insecta > Lepidoptera > Crambidae > Cnaphalocrocis > Cnaphalocrocis medinalis. Next base: position 79,186 of record CM026279.1, read on the forward strand.
AGTACACGTCCTTTGTTACTAGGATGTTATAAATCTAAAACCACAATTTAGCTTAAGGGCTTACAATGACAAATTTAGCGCCGCCAACCTATATCTATCCTCTGATTGTCATGTGGCGACATTACGACATTTTTTAAGAAAGTAAAACGCTACAAACTTAGATGCAAGTAAATTGGATTTGCAAAACGCAAAACAATATTTTTTACACGTAACAAGGATCAATAATGTTCATTATTGTGACAACGGCCACTGCATTTGTCGGCCCAATCAGTGTAAATAGCTGGCAGCGCTAGTTTCGTCGCTATAGCCCCTTAAAAGTATTCATTGAAAAAATAAATGATACTGCTACGCATCCCTTCCTGGTTGAGTCCACCTCACACTTTGCTTTTTGTTATTGGATATATGTCAACATACGGGCAAGGCATTTGAAGGTAGTGGGTTCGCGTCCGGCCGTAGCTCGCTATCGCGGCAGTTGACCCATTTCCCGGCACAATAAAAGCCTGGATGAGTTATAGAGTGCCACCCTTCTATAAACACGGATACGCGGGTAGAGGGGTCGCCGAGCACTGTTTATTTTTTTATTATAAACTGTACTTAAGATGTATTTTTAAATCCAATATGGCGGATTATCTAATATGGCGGACCTAGTTACTTTTAGAGCATTTTCTACAGTATGGGTATCAAATGAAAGACATTATTCAGTCTACTGTTCCACTGAAGGGCAAAGGCCTCCATCATGTAAATCAAGTCATCGCTACTATGATGGGATTAGGTTTAATGAATCTTCTGAATGAATCACTCGTTAAATATAATGTGACGTCAACCTGATCACAACACATATTTTAAGATAGGCAAAAGATACAGAGGAAAGGAACACAAAAGTTGCGGCCAACAAGGTTCGGCCTCAGCAGTACTGCAGCCGCCGCGAGCAGCTGCTGCAGCGCTGGATTTCAGGCTCGAGAGGTAATATTTAAACAACAGACTTAACTAAGTAACTCCGCTAATAAACGATGTAACTGAATCCGCTGTCTGAACTGTTTGTCTGTGTGTGACAAGACGCGAGGCCATTCCATCTTGCCGGTCATTTAGCACCCGAAATTCTCCTTTTATTGCTCTAGAATCGATTAACTCGACAACTTATGCAATTAAACTTAAGATGTCATATTGTGAACATGGATATTGCCGGTTATAGATGTCGAATATAGTTGGAAATTTCATAGAATATTGGAATAGATAGTTATACAGCGGTTGATTTTGTCAGTAGGTCACATACAGCGCCCACTCAATTGAATTTTCATGTACCCACCTTCTATCAAATAAACATAAGCAATCGATCTTATCGATATGATTGGCACATAAGACAGTCATTTTCTCGAAATTCGTATACTGTTATACCTATAAATAGGAAGTATACAATAGAATGGAAATATCTATTATTCAGCATAAGTCCATACAGAACATTTATCAACTTTTATCATAAGCACTTCATCGTCGCAACAGTTGACTGAATAATTTTATGAATTTAGTTCTAGAAGTTACATATAAAGGCTTATTATTTTTGCCTTTTCAGTTTTCTAGTCTATTTTGGTCCAAAGAATTTATAAAACCGGGTCTAATTAAAACTACAACTAGTACCTACATTGTGATACTTACTAGATGACGTTTAGCGGTCAACCCTTGGGGCTTATAAATTTTGTGTATAATATAATATTACACGAAAGTTAAAAATTTTTTTGTTAAATCCGAGTGAATCAGTGTCGTATTCATCTCGCATTTATAATTGCAACCCGTTTGTTTTACAACTCGTTGTTTGTGTAAAAACGTTTATTGAATTGTTTGGAATTGAACCATTTAAATAACACCGTTACATCTGTATAAAACAAAATGAAATGCTGTTCGTTAGTTTGCTTACAACTCGAGAACGGCTGAACTGATTTGGCTATTTATGATCGTGGCAGCCCAGGGAAGGTTTAACACTAGAAAGACCAAGGCAGTCAAATTGGCGGCAAAGCAATTTCATTGTTGAATATTTCACAAACTATGTTTTTGTTTCTTTTCATATTTTATGACTTTTCCTAATTTGCTATTGTTAAGCTAAATCTGTATGAAAAAGAAAATAACAATATGTTTTTTATGTGTTTCGATGACAAATACCTACTAAGACTGCGCACCGTCAATATGACCGCATACATATAAAGGCGGCAATAAGAATAGTAAACAACTATTTTTAATGAAAACTGATACCGATATAACCCTTCCTTACTATCAAATATCAAGGAAAACTAGGAAAAAATGTTATTATATTGAGTAGGTACTCTACACCCCAACGTAAGCATAGTAACTGTCAAAAAAGGTTGCCTCAAACAGATGAATTTTATAATGCAAGAAAATTTGGCGTAGACAATAAAATAGCACGCAAATACACCGAAAAAGTTGGAAGTCGGAGATGGCCCGTTAACGTTTTTACAATATACTTGATTTACCAGCTATAAACTCGTGGATTCTATATCAAAAAGTCACAGGACAAAAAACTCGTCATAATTTTATCCTTCCGCTCACTAGCGGACTACGTGAAGAGTGTGTTGGAAAAAAATATGTACTTCTACTGCGACTCAGAGACCAGAAACTAATTCTGAAACAAGAGTACCATGTACTACAAAAAATAAGAGGCGGCAATGTCAAATCAATAGTAATCGTAACAAAAATAAAAAATGTGAAAACTGCACTATCTAAAAGAAAGCTGAATGTGGAAAATATACAAAAAAGTCTTAAAAAACTATTACTTGTATAAAATGTTACTAACTTTAATGCTTAATTGTATACTACTATTAAAATAATATTTTTTTTTATTTAAAATCTTTAATAATTTCAGAAGTATTCTCACTTAATCTCTAGTACCGTCAAATTGACCGCTGCGGTCTTTGAAGGTATAGCATGAAGCCCGGCCCTTCTAGTGTTAAAAGATAAGAAAAATGACATATGGAGTTCAGTTCAGAAAATTTTCAATTATGAGAAAACGCTGAAATAATGAAATACGATGCTCATTTAAAGATTTGGACGGCCTAGGCTAGACCGAAAACTTGGAAGGAGTAAAGAGGCCTTTCCCAGACAGTGTGACAGTACAGCTAACAATACTAATTAACTCAGGGTAACCCAGTAGATAAGAACGTTCGCCGTTTCCACTGCAAGAAAGTCTTAGGTTCCATTCGAACCTATAGCTAGCAAATGCGCCATTGAGCTAAGAAAGGAATGACGGAAAGATACCTCATAGATACAATTGTTAAATAGTTAAGTATATATCAATTCCCCATTGAAATAACCTACAAAAATATCCCGACTAAGCCTTAAGTTTACGTCTTACGTTTGAGTAACTCGAATTTTTCACGCTCGATGTAGTGAATCTAAAGACAGTCGTAAGTCGTAAACGCTTTCACGAAATATTCGCATTAAGAATAGGTACCCTCATTCCTCGCCTAAAGCTTTTAGTCTGATTTTGGTTTCCCCTCTGATGGACGAGGTATCCGACACTAGAGGGGAGTGGTTTCCTCCGGAAAAAGAAATAATTCATTAATTAAGAAATACATACATAATACAACAATAAAAGGGCGGCAACACATCAGCGACCTTTGTTATCTCGGTGATTTACCAACTCATTCAGACCTACAAAATTAAATGTGTCGCTGTAATCAATTGTTTACGTGGGAGAGCCACGCGTCAGCATGAATGGGCCGGCTCGACCGGAGTGATTCGCCTCATAGAAGACCGGCGTGAAGCAGCCATTGTGCTATTTCGCCGAGTGAGTGAGGGTATCGGATGTCCACCCGGGGGGAAGAGGATAAAAGGTTGGCAGCGCACTTGTGACTCCATTGGTGTTGCACCTGCAACTACCCATGGAGAGGTGTCCATGGGCGGCGGAAATTGCTTACCATCAGGTGATCCGCCTGCTCGTCTGCTCCCTATACAAAAAAAAGAAAATAATTATAATAAAGTTCATAAAAAATAAAGATACAATTCGTTCGTACTTCCATCCGAGTAAAATATATTTGTTTATTTTCACCCAAAACGTCAATTAACCGAAACATTTCCCGCAACAAAAACATTTTACGCATTTTGACAAAGATATATTTTCGTTTGCGGTTACAATTCGGGAATTCCGCTTGCACAGAATAATATGTCAATAACAACCCCGGGGACTGTTCAGCTACCACAGTTCGCCATGATGCGGATCTGACGTCACACGTGTAGCCAAAATAGGAACTACTCAACGGATTTTTGTTTGTTCAATATTATGTACTTTGTATGTACTAAGCTTAGGGTTTCCCTTTACGTTGGCGGGCTTATGCCCTTGCTTGCTTATGCAAGCGGACCTTCAGGCGCTCTAGCTTACAAATAATGAAATATGTCATCTGATTTGCTGCCCAAAAGCATCAGGCCCAGGAGAATTAACGTGTTTCTTTTCTTACCTTGGCTCATAATCTCGCTTAGTTTCCCGTGATGTTGACCAGCTAGTGGGTTAAGCTCTCGGTTCTCTGTTTGTTGGGACCCAACTCCGAACTGCTTACAATTTTGATAAATTCAGAGGTACGGGCCGGTGGTGACATGACTAGTTGACTACACCGCCCTGTGGTAAACTCTTTACTTTGGCTTAGGTAGGTACAAAATTTTGTAAAAAAGTTAGGTCATTTCTAAGCTCTCGGTTTCTTGGGCTCGAGCCCTCTTGGGTCAAGGGCCATGGCATTTTGCCAGCCAATAGTGGGACCTCTGATATGAATCCACAACCATTGCTTAATGAAACAACCTAAATATACCATCTGAAGTGAAAAGTCATGATTGTGGAATGAGTACAATGACTCTACAATATCATTTTAGCAACAAGTAATTTCTCGTCCCAGAGCCACTGTGGCGACAGACACCTTGCCACAGAGAGCGGCTAAATATTATGCAAAGATATTCGGCAGAGATTTATGCAGATGCGGCGGTGCACCCAGTCAGCTGCGGCCGGGAGGGGAGGTAGCAGTCAAGCAAGGAGCTACTTGAAACAATTGAAGGAAAAAATATATTACCAGTGTTACGGTATTACTCCTTCTTATTTCAGTGAGTGGGCAGGGCACATTACGAGGAGAACAGACGGCCGTTGGGGTGGAAAGGTCCTTGAGTAGAGGCCTCCCACCAGGTAGACCGACGATCTAGTGTAGGTCGCGTGAGTCCCTTGGATGCGATGCGATGCTGGCACAGGACCGATCTGTGTGGAAAACTTGGGAAGAGGCCACTGTCCAGCAATGGACGTTTATTGGCTGAAATGATGATGATGATTTAAGTTGTAAGATAAGATGAGATGAGATGCATTAATTGGTAAGAAAATAATAAACAGTACGTCATGGCGTTGATAAATAATCTGTATCCAAAAAAGCGCAGCGCTGATTTTTAAGCTAAGCCTTGGGCGACGTATGCGCAGAGATACAAAAATATATCAAACACTAAACTAAAAACTAACTAATTAGTCTAGCGCAGCGACCCAAAGTTAGCCTCCAAGGTCGGTCCTGCGCCTCCTCCTGTCAGTCATAAGCTTGGAGTCCGTGCAAATCTGTCTTAACTTCATCTCTCTAGCGGTACCTTGGACAACCAGCTGTCCTTCGACCATTTGGTTGTCCAGGGTAGGCTCTTTTTGCTGCACGGTCTTCTCCCATTCTCTCGAGGTGGCCGAGCCAGCGAAGTCTAAATAAGAGCATCTTGCCGGTGGAGTATCTTTCATTCTTCCCTCGACTCCACCAGCACCTTCAAGTCCTTGTGCCTACCATGACATTACTGCGTTATACCTTACTGCAATTTACTCAGCTCTCTGCGACTGTGTCACAATGCCAGAAGCCTACGCCTCGCTTGCTTTGCATGCCGCGCGGTTAAAATACAAACTTTTTTAATATTGCGGGACTTCGCGCCCGAGCTGACATCCGCATGGCAACTAGTAAAGAATCCCCATGTGTTTTTGTACTGCTGACATAAAACGAAACAATTTAACTTCCGCTACAATGAAAACTACGACGAATTTATTGTGTTTTCTATCTTCAATTTCCATTAAATTTATAATTCAAGACATCTATCTTATCTCTCTCTAACTACACTACTTGAAACGACTGCCTCCGTGGTGCAGTGGGAAGTGGGTCGCACTTTAAAGCAACGGCTGCGCTTGAGGTCCAGGTTTTGATCCTGATTTGATTGAGGGAACGTGTTTAAAACGTTGGCAGCGCACTTGTGACTCCATTGGCGTTGTAGGTGTCTATGGGCGGCGGCAACGGCTTACTACAAAATAATTATACCCAGAATGGCAGGCAGTCGTCGTGTGTATAAATATTTTACACTAACTGTTACCCGCGATTTCGTCCCCACCCCCTTTCGCAATAAAAAGTAGTCTATGTTCTTTTTCAGGGTCTAGACCATTTGCATACCAAATTTCATTCAAATCCGTTAAGTACCTAGTTTTGGCGTGAAAGAGTAACAGGCAGACAGACGGAGTTACTTTCGCATTTATAATATTAGTAAGGATTGTGATAAACTTGCATGCACGCTTACAGTAATCTTATCGTGGAAGACAGAGAAAAATGTTTGGGAGAGACACTTTTTTTTTATAGTATAGGAAGGCAAACGAGCAAGCAGGTCACCTGATGGTAGTTAACACCACCGCCCATGGACATCAGCTACACCAGAAAGAGTGCGGATGCATTGCCGTCCCTTTAGGAAGGTATAGGCTCGTTTCTTGAAGACACGTTTACGATATGCTGCCGAACTCTTCGATTTCAAGGTCAGCCTGAGCCATCCCTCTGTATAATTATTTTGTGGCCATAGATCATAAACATTTTTAGGATAAACATGCAAAAAATATCTGCAAACAATTTGTATTGCAATTTTTTCAGGATTTTCCTATGTCCAAAGTGATTGATTTATTGCTGATTGGGTACATCAGTAGGTAAGCCTCGATAAATATTGCATAAATAAATGCTCAAAAAGATAAATAATCGTGGTGTTAGTATTCCGTAGCTCAAGAGAAATAACAAAAGCATTATTTTTGTGGCTCGTTCATGTTTGTGTATTTATTTATCAAGAACGTTTTTCTCTGGCATGCTTAGATGTAACAATCAAGATGAATTCTTAGGTGACATCCGTTAGAGCAGAAAAATAAACATTATGGACGTTTCAACTATCTATTTTAGACCGTCCGCTAGACCTCAAAAAAAATATCATTTTGACCTAATATTTATGTATATAACTAAAAAAATATTAACGTGGTAAGACGATGGAACTATTATTATCTAAGACCCAAAAGCCATTTAAAATGCAAAAATCAATTGATTTTCTATTGTTTTTTTTTTTTTTTTTTTTTTTATATTATAGGAAGGCAAACGAGCAAGCGGGTCACCTGATGGTAAGTGATCACCGCCGCCCATGGACATCAGCTACACCAGAAGGAGTGCGGATGCGTTGTTGTTGTGCGGATTGTGTCTGCTGTCTGGGCCTTACGACGTTAATGTTACTTATAGTGTCCATGGCCTGCGACAATTGCTTACCATCAGGTCATCCGACAGCTCGTTTCCCACCTATCACAAAAAAAAACTGTGTGTTGCAGCTATCTGTAATCTGACCCACTAGTTAGTGCTTGTTTATTTAAACGATAACTCACTAAAAATGTTTCTCCAAAAATGGAACAAATCAAACCAAACTATAACAGCCACTAACAGGCAAAAAAATGCCCAACTTTATTTGCTTAAACCGTACAGAGTTGATTGTGTCGTTTTCCGGGCGTTCCTGGCGCCAAAACGACAACGAGACAAAACAACGACAACGAGACAAAACGACAACTACAGTCGAGCAAGCAAATACAAACGGGTCGGACGTGGTCGCGTGGATTATTGCAGATGAAATTGGTGAAATGAAAAATTCGTAGGCGTTTGCCAATCAAGCCTTGTTACCGAATATTGACAGTCGATAATCGAATGACGCCAAGCGCCTGCGCCGCGCGGGCTGTGACAACTCACCCGAGAATTTCAAAATTTTTTGGTCGGTCACTGAAGTCAGCTGGATCTTTCGATGATTTATAAATGCATTTTTTTTTATGAGATAGGGGGCAGACGAACAGACGGATCACCTGATGGTAAGTGATTACCGCCGCCCATGGACACCCGCAACACCAGAGGAGTCGCGCTACCGACCTTTTAAGAAGGAATACGCTCGCTTTTTGAAGGTTTGTAAGTCGTATCGGTTCGGAAATACCGCTGGTGACAGTTCATTCCATAGTTTTGTAGTTCGAGGCAGAAAGGTTCTTAAGAAACGCACAGTTGAAGATTGCCAAGAATCTAAATGATGTGGGTAGAACTGTTGTCGAGTGGAACGGTGGCGAAATGAAGCGGCAGGAATCAATCCGAATAATTCCTTTGTTGTACATTACTCCTAATATAACTAGTTTTTAAGTTTTATACCTCTATTTTGTGTGCAATAAAAAGTATATTCATTCATTCATTCCTCTTAATTATTTACTTTATCAAACACATTATTATACTAAAACCCGCTAGATACTAATATTAACAATGTATCAATTTAGCACTACAATATGTGATTGAAAGATAATTTAGTAGAACCACCATCTGAAGAGACAAGTTTTTTCGACCTCGCGACATGCAAGCATGGGAAAGCTAACGCAATCACATACATAGACGAGTACGATGTGCTACGAGTATTCGTAGCAGTGAGAACTTGCTACGAGTTGTGTCTCAATAAAATATAAGAAAGAAAAGAAAATACATTTATTGACCATCACAAAAACAAAATTTAACACATAGGTACAGTGAGAATGAATATACTACAATATAATTAAGTAGTAAGTATATATGTTTGTGTGAGGTCAATCAGGTCCCGACCTCAGCATTTGCTGCTACGGCATTATCTGCGGTGCCGCAGCAGCGCATAAGTAGGTGCATATTTTTGGATTTTTATTTGTTATTGATTATTTCTTTTATGTATAAAATAAACTAAATTGCAAATAGCCGTACCTTAACTCAGCCTCAACCTTCTATTATAAATAATACATGATTATATATAATACATGATATTTAAATACGAAAGTTAGTGAGAACGTAAGTATAAAAATGTAGTAAATAAATCTTCTGGTCCCATATTACGTTCTGTGGAGCTTTGGTTGTGCTTAAGCATGGTAGAGTCTGGCTTCCATTCCCGATTGGGTCAGTTTGGGAAACAAACTTTTTTTAAATTTTCCTTCAAGTCTGGGTGAACGAGAGTGAGTACAAAGAATACCCTAGATTGTCCCTAGACTCATTATTTGGTGTAGATTAAGTAAGTAATACACTTTAAAAAATCTCGACACCTTGAAAAAAAAAACAAAAATTGTTTTATTGTCTAGCTCGTATCGCATTTATTTATTTTTAGACTCGTGTCAAATATGCACACGTGATGCTTGGAGTGCAGACTAAGCCAATAAGTTGCGGCGATATGCAAAGGTGAAGAGCACACACTGTTGGGCCACAGAACTCGCGGTTTTCAACTCAGCATAAATGCCTTAGATAGCTTAGAGAGCGTGTGGAAGATGGAAGAGCTCTAACTTGCATTTTCGGAATTTAAAACCAATTAGAATGGATTAGGATTAAAATATACAACATTTTGTTTTCGACTTCCACGTCATATTCGAAATTCAAAATATTTATAGCTGTAAAACTACTTATGACAGCGCTGTTAGGATGAATTTTTCAAACGCTTTCAGTACCTATGGAATGGGGGCAGATTTCGTAAGACCGCCTTATTGTACTGTTTATTTCTATTGTTTCACTCATGTATTCTATTTCTTGCACAGAAATAGAAGACATGAGTGAAACAACAGTAATTATATCTATGAACACTTGTATTTGTTCAGTGTCTGGGTATACGTATTTAAGTATTATATTTGTGTTACCCCTATTGTCTGATATCTGTAACACAAGTGCTCAAGTAAGGACTCAGGCCAACATTTATGAGGTGTTGTCTGTATTTATCCCATCAAAAACATACATGTGAAGTCTGTAGCCAAGGTAAAGTCGAGTCGTACGACAAAAGAAATGATATCTAAATAGGTGCCAAGGTCAATCAAATGGTGAAACCTACTCGGCTAATTTTCATTTACGAATTATTTATAGATCTAAAAATGGCATTTATTTATTTGTATTTATTTATTCCTCTACATTTTCGTGGCCCCCGATGCACAGTGGCTATCGCCTCGCCGTTACCTACAGGGTGCTCCGCCGCAGCCCGCTTTGTTTCTGCTCGCGCGCCGATCTTAATATTCGAGCGCGATGGCGCAGACTTGTGTAGTCTGTTTAGCGGTCGAGGGATCAAATCTCTGCCGTCCGAAGCTAAAAGACGCCTATATGACAAATTCAAGTTTTGTGTTAGAGCCGAAAAACTCTCCGCAATTAATATAAAAAGGTTAATAAATCATTATAAGAATATGTATTACATATAACCTATCTGGAATTGATTGACGTCGTCAATGTCTTAGTGTAAGAGATTTAAACAATAATGAGAATATAATGACTTATATCTATGGTGGCCGTTGTTAGCACAACAATTAAAAACACCCGTGATTATTTTACCCGTAATATTTGTCCAATTTGCATAATTTTGCTAATAATATCAAACAACAACACTTATTTATAACGATCAGAACCTAGAGAAAGTAGCTTTAACATTTTGTGTTATGTATATGGGAACCACCGCATACCTCAGTAAGGTAAATCTAATAAAACCTAGAAAGTAAAGAAACACTTTCCTATTTTAATCATAAAAATAAACAAGAAAAATTATTTGTAGCATCTTTTGCGGAGTTTTATTCAGATTCTAAAAATGTGAATTTGTCATATAACCACCTTTTAGCTTGAGGGCGGAATATTTGCAGATTGGTCGGAATGGCTGCGCAAATGCTAGAGTGGTTTAAATTTACTCGGAGCGAAGTGACTACACAAGTTTGCTCAAGTGCAATATTAGAAATCTTGTAAGTAAAAGCTGGGATTAAAGTAACTATGTAATTGGAAAATGTTTTTCTGTCTGTTGATTTTGTACTCACAAGTTAGACGTCTGCCTCTGAGCCAAACTGAAGTCTGAATACCGGGCTATTAGTAATATGAATGAAAAGATAAGCTTCTGAACTCTGTTCTGACGATAAATTCTGTTGATAAACTCGAAAGGAATCGGAATTGGGAATCTATTTTACCTAATTATATAATTTTACCTAGACCTTTGAAAAGAACTCTTAATAATGTTAATAACATTAAACTATTCATACTGGTGATCATGGGTACTTGGGTACCCAGGTACGCGAAGCTTAAAGTAAACTATAATTGAACGTCCTTTAATAACTTATAGGTACCCGCTTGCGCAAAGTTGCCTCAAAGCAAAATCAATTAGTGCATAACCATAACTTCTGGTTATTAAAAGCAAAATCTATCTGCAACCAGGCAGCGCGGTGTATTGATCTAAATTTCTAGGTACTTTAAGTCTTGCATCTACCGCTTAATCTCGTTTATATTGGAACTAAAATTTACCAGATTATTTACTTGTCGCATCCGGTCATAGACCATAAACGACGAGACGCAAGCGCGCCAAGCGACGACAGCGGGAACTATCGTTTCGCGCGCTTCGACAGAGCCGTGACGTTCGGGCGGGGAGCGATTGGGCTCACTTTGATTCTGATCGCGAAACATCGCGGAACTGTCCCGTTACTCGTTCAGTGTTTTTGAGTTCAAATTAAGACCTAGATACCTAGTGTTGCTATTGTAATAGTTTCAGTGGTGTAATTAAATCAGTTAAGTGTGTAACCCGGTGATTTCCATTGCACGATCCCTAATTTCTGCCCACACTATGCCTGAGCGCTCTGGACCTAATCCCATTGACTTTCCGACATACTAAACATGACATCAATTTCAAGAACATTCAACATGAATGGTGGTCCAGTACTGTGCATTTTTCCAGGACCTTCTACCACCTCATGGCACAACGGCCGTGACTTCATGGCATATTTTGCCATGTATCCATATTCCTCTTTTTTTTTTAAATATATTTTGTAGTATTTTTTCGAGTTTTTATTTTTTCGGTCCTTAATTGTTCGAGTCGTAATTATTTCGAGTCTTTATTTTTTTAAGTTAAAATTTTTTCGAGTTTTTTTTATTTCGGTCTTAATTTTTCAAATCTTTATAATATCGGATTTAGCATAATATCGGATTTGGTCATAATCGATATACAGCAAACTGCAATGCTTTTCGTATGTAATTCGCACGGACGATAAGAAAAATCGATATAAAACATCGTATTACCGAAGTTGACCTCTTCCCTCTCGGACGTGTAGACTGGACGTGTGTGAATTTTGGGAGTATTATTTCGACAAATTAGCTATTTCTCGGCCTGCGCCTTGAAGCATTTTTGAGTGGATACAGTGTTCAGGAGCGCTCGGAGCCCCAGACGTCGCGGTGGAGTGCTGATAAGTCAAATAACTGCGACTTATTGTGTAGTGTTACCACGTGGATTTGAAACCGGGGCCGCACGATTGCCGCGCCTTTGGACCGAGCGTGTTGCCACTGAGCCACGGGAGCAGTGAGTCGGCGCGACGAAATTACCTACTAGTTAACGCCCGGCCCGGAGCGTTAGGTACTTGCTGCGAGACGCGCCGAGTTCTACGGAGCCGCAAACGCATCGGTTTGTTTATAGTTCGAGTCCGCGCTGAACTCTGTACCCTTAGCGAAACTTAGCTTTCTTAACCTAGTACAATGGATCAAAAGGACATGTCAGTATGCGAGCTGAGTGAGTCACAATCACAAAAATGATCTTACTCCACCACAATACGTGTTTGCGCGCAACTAAAGGCGTGACTTTGGAAGACTTTCAGCGCTTTAAGGAGGAGGTGAAAAGCATAATACAGACATTAAAGAGTGAACAACTGGAGAAAGATAAGATATTCTACCGACAGTTTTAGATATAAAGAAATCTAATAACGAATATTGAAAATTCAATAAGCTTATCATCGCTCAGAACCAGGAGTTAACGAGTAAAATTACGCAGTTGGAGACTAAATCTAAGGAGGACAGGGAGTACATAGCTATATTAGAAGATCGAGTGGAACAATTGCAGATGGGAGCACGAAAAACTAATTTAGAGATAAAAATGTGCCAAAAAAAACCAACGAATCCAAGGAGGATCTAATAGATATGGTTATGTGTTTGTCCACCTCGATCGGAGGAAACTTGCGTAAGGACGATATAAAGGATATATAGGCTGCGTGGAAAGAAGGCGCCGCAGAACCCTACAATTGTTCTAGAGACCACGTCTTCTATTAAAAAAACTGAGACACTGAAGCTGTGCAGCAGCAGAGCGTTTAACGTCAAAACTAAAACAAAGATATGTGCAAAGCACTGGGTTTCCGCACCTCAGAGGATACGCCAGTGTTTGTCGCTGAACAACTTACACCACGGGGGTCCCGCCTTCACTTTCTAGCGAGAGATCTTGCTAAATCGCAAACAGTTATAAATACTGCTGGACGCCTATGGTAAGTTTATATTCCGAAAAACGGATAGCTCCCCTATCATATCATTACATCCGAAGCACAAATACAGCAGCTACTGGTAGCGTGACTAGCCTTTAATAATCCTACGATAACTACTATATGTAATTTGAGTATATGTTTAGCTTATGTCTTTTTGAAAAATAAGGAAATGTTATATTTTAGTCACATTTTTCTTCAGTATTTGTTTTTAAATACGTTTGTATTCAAATACACCCACACTCACACATCTATATACACACACACACACACTCACACTCACATAGACCCACAGAACTAATAATCATCTATCTCACAGGTTTTTGATACAAATGAAGTCAATATTAATACGAGTGCTCAATTATATTTCTATGATGAATAAAAAATAAATATTATAAGGGAGGTCGATCAATTAAAATTTGTCAGCGCCATTGCTGTGACGTAGATAGGTAGTGGATATGTTACAAATAAAACAAAATAATTTTACACTGATTACACAAAATATAAGAAGTGTTATTGCAATTTTAACGATTTTACAATATCTTTATTACAACTAAAGTGTTACCCAGACATAATTATTTTAACAGAGTGTTGGCTCAGTGATCACAAACTACCCCAATAATACCTAATTACGTATCATACTGTTCCTCGCGATACTTTAACAAAAGCGACGGCGTCATTGCTTATATTAAAGACATTCATAGTGCAGAAAGTAAAGGAAATATACCTACAAGACGCGTCTGCACTACAGATACAGATTGATAGGACCACTATTATAGGTATATATCGGTCGCCCTCTGTTAATAGCACGGATGGTTTTTATACAGTCACTAGACTGTCACCTGGAAACGCTAAAAAAGCATGGTGAGATTATCATAACCGGTGACATAAATATAAATATTATTGTAATGCATGGTTATGACCAAAGTAGTAGGTCTAATTATCTCAAACATGTTGAGTACACATGGCATCATAATGGGTCATGATTTACCCACTAGAGGTTGTCACTCCTTGGATCACATTATGCTGAAAATTAATAATAATGTTGTAAACGCACAAATAGCAGTCCTAAATACAACGTCCACAGATCCTGCTATGGTACTACTGCAACTCTCGGGCTGTCGCACAAATTTAATGCAGACAAACTAAAACATCGACAGGACTACGAAAAGGCACTATGTGATTTGAAAAACTAAGAATTTAATGAATTATTATTCTGTAAAGACCCCGAAGTTGTAGCTAAACTATTTAATAGTCGTATATCTGAGACCCTAAAAGCCAACACGAGTAGTCTTCCTATACCTAAAAATAAAAGAGTGATAAGCCTTGGATAACGCGGGGAATACTAAAATGTATAAGAAACAGGAATAAAAGCACAAAAAAAGAAACTGCGATCTAATCCGTTTAATGAAATTCTCTTAATAACATACAGGCGATACCGCAATTTTTTGTACTAAGCTTATCAAAAACCTAAACGTGATTATGAGCGACAACTTCTAAGGGACACCCGAAAAAACGCTAAAGGTCTCTGGGATAATATAGCCAAATTACAAAATTTTAAAAATCTAAATATTCCACATCAAAAACTGTTAAATGTCCGAGCTTCCGGGTATGAATCAGCCAATTTTTTGTCCATACATACTTTAGCAATGTAGGAAAAAGACTTTGCAGATGCCATGGCCGGGACCTGTGTTGAACACGATTTTTTGATACGCCTTCGCAACTCTCTTCGTTCGTGTTGTTTTGAGGACTGATGAGGACGAAATACATACAACCCTAATGAACCTCCAAGACAAGTAGCGCCCCTGGTCACGACAATATACCTGCACACTTCTCAAAATGGCTCTAAAACTGGAATTAGTTCCTATACTACTCATCTTGTCACCCTCTGTTTTGACAGCGGCACTTCCCAAGTTTGCTCAAAGAATCACTTATTACGCCAATCTACAAGGGTGGGGATGAGGGGGATGTCGGCAACTACAGACCATTTCGGTTCTGCCATCAATATCAAAAATATGGAAAAAACTGATAAATAAAAGACTCCTTAAATATTTAGACAAATTTAACATCTTGTCTGAATCACAATTGGTTCCGTACTGGTAGTCTACCGAGGATGCTGTGGCGGCACTTACGTCTGTGGTTGCTGATCCCTAGATAACAAAACAAAATGTCTGGCCGTTGTTCCTAGACCTCAAAAGGCCTTTGATACAGTGTCTCTCCCCCTCCTTGTACATAAGCTCGAACTGCCTGGGGAATCAGGGACCACTCCTCTAAAACTTCTAACGAGTTTCGTTAGTGGGAGGTTGCAAAGAGTGAAGCTGGGTCAAACGATGAGTGATTTCAACAGTATAGACTGCGGCGTCCCGCAAGGAAGTGTGTGGGTCTCGACTCTGTATTGATCTATATCAAACGACCTCTGCAACATGACGATTCCATATGCTAAAGTGTTCTCTTATGCGGATGACACTGCCGTTGTCTTTACTGGGGATTCTTGGAGAGAAGTAAAAGCACATGCGAGAATGGTCTAAGAAACGTAGCTCAATGGTTAAATGCTAACTTGCTTACACTTAACACCGCAAAAACTAACTTCATATCCTTTGCAATTAATGACAGATTTCAACCAGAAACTTCGTTCCTTATTAAAATCCACAGTTGTGATCTCGCTAATAACAATAATCCTGACCAAGAGGTGTTCATGTCCTGCGATAAAAAAAGTTCAAACACCAAATATCTTGGAGTAATGCTTGATCAGAGACTAAATTGGTATTCTCCTATTGATTTAGTCGCTGGTAGGTTGAGGAAATGATCTGGATTTTCAAGGAATAAGATACATTGCAGATAAAAAACTGCTAAATGGTGTATATATAGCATTGGCGCAATCCATTACAATTATTGTATCACACTATGGGGTGGAGCTCTAAAAACTAAATTCTTAGAAGTCGAGCGTGCTAGAGGGCACTGCTAAAAGTGATTGTATTTTAAAAGAAGAATATTTCCCACTCTCCGATTTGTACAGAATTGCCGACTTGCTTACCGTTAGAAGCTTATATACTACACAATGTCCTTAAAGTACATAAATCCCTAGGCTTCTATCCGGATAAAGAACAGAGAAGACGAAAGGATAATGTAGCG
This sequence comes from Cnaphalocrocis medinalis, assembly GCA_014851415.1. Classification (NCBI taxonomy): domain Eukaryota; kingdom Metazoa; phylum Arthropoda; class Insecta; order Lepidoptera; family Crambidae; genus Cnaphalocrocis; species Cnaphalocrocis medinalis. The sequence continues at coordinate 95,882 of CM026279.1, forward strand.
CCTGTTACATTTTGTACACACCCCGATTGGCTCAGCACCAATATACATACCTATCTTCACATATATACAACAAGATAAATAAAGCTAATCAAATATTTCATAACAACTAGAACATGTAAGTAAACTCAGCACATGGATAAATGTTTAGATTATAACGAAACAGAAAATATTTTTAAGTACAAGGGTGTCCGGTGGCAGAATTAGGATTTAAATCTCGAATTGTTCTATAACCATCGAAAGTAGGGGGCGTGTGGGGGGGTCGCGTTCGATTCGTTATTTGTGCGGGTTACTTCGTCACGATGTCCAATGGTAACGGGTGAACAACGTGCGTTCGCAATTGAAGCGTATTTTTAAAGCTAACAATTCTTGTGCTGTAGCTCGTCGAAAGTTTTGTTCGTATTACAATATTCGACGTTCACGTGATCCGCCAAGTGAAGACCTGATTCGATGTGGGTGCGGAGGTTCAGGACAACGAGTTCAGCAGTAAACAATCCGCGGCCGGGACCCAGCCGAACGTCGAGGGAGTGTATGACAACATCGCACTTGTCGCAAGCAGTTTTGCGCGATAAACCGCGACAGTCCGTGCGTTAGAGGGCGGCTGCTCTAGAGCTCCCGAAAACGGTGGTGCACGAAATATTGAAAAGGATTTGCGTTTCATCCTGTCAAGATTCAAATTGTGCAAGCGCTTAAGCCAGATGATTACAATAAGCGTAAACATTTCTGTGAAACAATGTTGCCCAGATTTCGTACGGTGAACACAATCTTTTGGAGTGATGATTTTTCACTTCAATGGAAGCGTATTCAAACAGAATTGCCGATATTGGGCACCTAAAGGGCAGTATCCGCGTTTTTAAAACATCAACACCCCCTCCACAGTCCCAAAGTCCACGGTTTGGTGTGCACTATCAAGCAGTGGATTAATCGGGCCCTATTTTATTGAAAATAATCGAGGGCAAGCCATTTTCTGTTGAATGGTGTATCTTATCGGCTCATGCTTGACAATTATTTTCTACCCCACAATAAGAGGACCATCCTGCCTACAGTTCACACACTGGTTCCAGCAAGATGGCGCCACACCACACGCTGCTGGAGAGACCATGGCGCTTCTTCGTGATTTCTTCCCTAGCAAATTGATAAGCTGTTTTGGTGACATCCCCTGGCCACCCAGGTCACCGAATCTCACTCCTGTGGACTTTTTTCTATGGGAATACCTCAAAAGTAAAGTCTATAAAACAAAATCAGCGACCATTTCAGCGCTAAAAGAAAATATCGTTCGCGAGGTTCACGGCATCCCGACGTCACTTCTCCAGCGAGTGGCGCGGAATACTGAAGATAGATTCCAAGAGTGTGTCCGACGTGATGGTAAACATTTGGACGATAAAACTTTTAAGAAATAAAACCCGCACTTTTCTTCTTTGAAATAATAATTAAATTCAATATAAATCTTCAGTAGTTTTTGTTTTATTTAAACTTTAAATCCTAATTCTGCCACCGGACACCCTGTATTTACCCTGGGTGAGATGGTGAGTAACCTATATGCACACACAGACACACACCTACACTCACACAAACGCACAGACACACACACACACACACACACACACACACACTCACACACACACACACACACACAAACGAACGTGTTTACTTAACGATATATTTATAACTTTGTTTATTTATTAAGTACTTTGTTATCATTTATTACTTTGTCTATTACATACCTTGTTTGTTTGTTGTTACTGATTTTATGGTTAAGAAGAGTGGCTTCCTCTGACACAGGTACTAATGTTGTACCTACTAGAGGATGTCAACACCTCATTTACTATGTCTTGTTGAAACGAATAAACAATTTTGAATTTTGAATTTTTGAATTTGAATACTAATATAATAAAGCTAAAGCTGAAGAGTTGAAGTTTTCGCATATGTTCATACCCTGGCCCGGGATATCAGATTTAGTCAAAATCGATATACAGCAAACTGCGATGTTTTCCGTATGTAATTCGCACGGACGATACGAAAAAACGATATAAAACATCGTATTACGGAAGTTGAAATTTTTGCATATGTATAGTCATACCCCAGCCAAGCATAATATCGGATTTGGTCATAATCGATATACAGCAAATTGCGATGCTTTTCGTATGTAATTCGTAAGGACGATACGGATAAACGATATGAAACATCGTACTACCGAAGTTGAAATTTTGGCATATAGTCATACACCGGCCCGGGATATCAGATTTAGTCAAAATCGATATACAGCAAACTGCGATGCTTTCCGTGTGTAATTCGCACGGACGATACGGAAAAACGATTTAAAAACATCGTATTACCAAAATTAAAATTTTTGTCTTTTTCTTTTTTGTGCATAAAAATAACACTAAATTATATGTAACATAGCATAAATACTGAGTAGAGACCGTTTAAGCACTAAGTTTATAAT
>CM026279.1:98424-194614 GCA_014851415.1 Cnaphalocrocis medinalis
TATCGTTCTCACTAGTTCCACATTGCTCCAGTTGCAATTTGTGTACTGGTAGTGCGTGAGCGCAGATGTTTTAGATAGGCAGTAATCATACACGTAGGTGCAATCAAATACCTTTTTTTCATTACATTGGAACCAATGAGTACGAAACCATATGTTTCAAGCGATTCAAATTTTGTCCGATAAAATACAAATAAAACTAATGTCAATGTTAGCCTCCCATTCCAGCTTAATAAATTAAAAGGAGCCGTTGGTCATGAAACTTACCTACTAAGCTAATTTGAAAGAATAACTTTAAAAGAAAACGCTTACAGATTGTTGTTCGATATTTCATGATTTATAAACGATACTCATCCACTGATAGACGATTTCCATGGCCGATTGAAAATTAGAAAAGTCGCTACACAGCCCATAACCACGGAATCTAAGCGAGATTGTCAGTACCAAGTTTCCATTGTAGTTTAGATTACATCAATCGTGCTCCAAGCTTCAATTTAACCCGAGGCTTAGTAACTTAATAAACCTATACTTTACAACGTAGTCGCAGGTTAAACTAGACTCAAACTTATTTTTGGTTGAAGTTGTCTTTTTCTACAAAATACTTGGAGACATTTCACTGGAGGTGGGCTCGACTAGGCCCTCGTATGTATACCTAATTCAACGTGACATACTTAACATCACCCGCATTTTACGCACACATACACAAAATATATAATATTTACCTTCTCATAATCACAATATAAATACGTCTTAGACGTTTACAGGCGTGCGACTGGAACAGATATTCCGTTTACAAAATCACAATATAACTTTACCTATGTGTACAAATAGCAAGAAAACTAGTAAGCCATCAAAATGTCCACGGTCACCGTACCCAGCCACTAGCGACCTTAATGACCGACCCAAATAATTTCCTTGGCTGATCTTCTATTACAACTAAGTAATTATGTTTCTTGCATAAGTAGGTACACATAGATTTACAAGGCATTTACACACTGAAATATCATTAAATTCACTGCTTATATGTACTCGTAATGTATTTCTAAATCACAACATATTTAACTACACAATTAATTGATTTTGTAACAACATTATGTACATACATCATGCCAAAATATCGTAAAAATATAATAAAACATCCACTGAAAATAAGTGTGATGAAACGATCAAAATTAACTATTATTCTAACAAAAACGTGAGCAGCGAAATTAAGATCAAGCCACCAATAGAAATACGTTATGTGAATATCACGTAATCAGAATAAACATAACGAAATTCTATCAACGAGACAGTGCAATCGGCACTGTGGTGAAAATGGTCTTAGCAAAATCACTTAACAAAGGGGGGAGGGGGGGGGGGGGAATAAATACTGTATGTGTATATGAATTTCAATACTAAATATCAGCAGTACATAATATGCAATATTTAATAATATTTAGCCTGAGCAAACTGACTTACGGTATATTTTAATTTATTGTTATTACGTATAAGCGTATTGATAATATTATTTGATTGGGAACTACGTAGGTATATAACAAACAAACTGGGTTACGTGAAAAGTGATTACAATGGGATACCTTTCTTACTATAAGACGAAGCAATTTTATTGCAAAACATGATTAAAGATATTACACCCTTAATACTCGTACATTTACAGATGAACGATATTTATGACATTAAGAAACTCTGAACAACGATCGAAGAGTGAGATAGATACTAATCATTTCGAATCTTGAATGTTTTGCCTCGAAATATGTTCATTTATACGATATGATTACTGGTACCGGTATATGACTAGCACCATCACTAACAACGGTCAAAAACCAGCAACTATCTCACTCAACTATCTAGCGACTTATAATGAGTACTTTTTCTATAAATATTAAGTATCATCATTATGTACGATCACTAAATAACTAGTAACTACAATATACAGTATCACAAAACACGTCGGGTCCTAAGGGGATTTTTAACATACAAAACGTTAGTTAAATTGTATAACAGTAGTTGATTCAATGATTGATGATTTTTAATGTCGTCAGGTAACATTATTAGGTGCGAGATAGTATAAATCTTGGGCCATATCTGCCATACCTTCTGCATTTGTGTCTAATAGGAATGTTCAGCCGAAACGATTGTGGTCATTCTTATAACAAGCAGTGATTCATTGCTTCAAATACGTTTCTAATAATAATGTTCCATGTCTTTTACGTAAATATAATTTACCACGTTTTTGGTGCGCGGTTTTCCAAATAATAGTCAGTCTTTTGTTTGGAACTACTAACGACAAAATATACTGTTTTACGTTAAAGATATTCTATCACTAAGACCTGATTGGAACAATCTTTACCCCAGAATAAATCGTTATGCCATAGATTTAATATCGGATAAACATTGGTCGAATCGGGTCTAACTCGTATATGTTTTTACTACGATTAAGAAGAGTATAATGGTATGAAAAGGTTTGGCAAGCTAGTTTTGCTGCCATGAGATAGAAGTTATTTAGCCTGATCAAAGATAGCAGCCATGGCTAATGAAAGTTGGAAGTTCTAGATGGCACTGAATATAACATGACAGCTACCATTTAAAAACAAGAAGTATGCACCGAATTTGTATGTATGTTTGACAATAAGTTTTCATCATTACTATATTGAAACACAAAAGATGACATAGGGAAGGAGTTTTGGTCGGATTTAATGTAAATTCGGTTTTTAATACTGTTGTTTGAAGCGAGATAAAAAGGTATTTTGTTGTATTAAAGTACATGGGAACTACATAAATTGTATCGAGGTATAATATTGAGATAATTTCTAAACAAGATTGTTTACTTACATAAATATTATACAATATATAGATATTTAAATGTCAATATGTTACAAAAGAAGTAATATTATTTAATCAATAAGGTCATCGGGAGAAGTACAGTCAGGTAGTTAAGTTCGTTTCAAACGGTGCGGTACAAAATCACAACGCGATTACTGGCGACTATTTACAACAATAGTGGCAACTAACACGGTAAACTCGACCGCTCGTAGATCATCAAAACGGTTACGGATGATTCGAATCTCTGATAGGGATTTTTCATCTGCACGAAAAAATAGAGGACTTCCGAGACAAAAGTTGAGAAACATTTGCAGGAGTCACAATACATAATTATCGCTCTCGGTCGATTAGGCATTTCCGTTAAAGGTGGACGAAACAAAGTAAACCGAGCTCGTCAGTCTACCCTAAAAAGGAGTTTCGTCGAGCGGACACGGCGGCAGGGACACCGCCGAGACCGAGAGGTGTCCGCGTCGACGCAACGCCCAAAAAGGTCGCCGGCAGGACACCGACGCTCAAAAGACGTCAACGCGAGGGGTCACTCCCACAGACAATCCCGGGAGAAGTCGGTCAGATCGTACGAATTCGTCCGGGCGGGTCGATAGTGCTCGCGCGTGCAGTCACAGGGACTCACAGGTCGGGGTGCGGCAGCAGCGTGTGCGCGTGCTCGTAGTGCAGCTGTCGCGCGAGCGCGGCGTGGCGCGCCACCCACGCCGCCAGCTCCGCCGAGTCGCACTGCACGCGCGGCCGCCGCACGCCCTCGCCGCCCGCGCCGCCCCCGCCGCCCCCGCCCCCGCCGCCGCCGCGCACGCCCAGCTCCACGAAGTGCGCGCCGTCGATGCTCACCGTCGAGCACGACACCAGGTTGCTGTCATACAACGACAATATTATCACTTACGTTTGCTTCTGAATGCCCGTGGACTGGACTGACTGGCCACGTTGAACACTGTTTTATTGAGTATACTGTTCCATTGTGATAAGCTTGGCACTTCTTGATCCGTCTAAATATCGGATACCAGAGGCCCAATCCGGTATCCGATATTTAGACGGATCAAGGAAGGAGGAAGGGGAGGTTAAAAGGTAAGCAGCGCATTTGTGTCACCAGTGGTGTTGCAGGTGTCCATGGGCGGCGGTAATCGCTTAGGTACCATCAGGTGATCCATCGGCTCGCCTGCCACCTACATTAGAAAAAGAACATAGCAGAGCTATATCTTGCTCGGCAATACCGGTAACAAAAATCCTTCGCGCATTAGTTTTTGCAACTCAAGGATTCGTATGTCGCTATGTTCGTATGTCGGTACATACCTGAGATGCGTCTCCATGACGACCTGCGGCGGCTGGTGCTTGCAGGTGAAGATGCGCAGGTAGGAGTCGGACAGCAGCGCGCGGATGTCGTGCGGGTGCTCGCGTATACACCTGTACGCAAGGAAGCGCTCGGCGTAGTCGTTGCGGTTGAGCGTGTGCAGCAGCCCCGCGCCCAGCGCCTGCCCGGCGCAGTAGCGCGGCAGCAGCCCGCCCGCGCCCGCCGGGCAGCGCGGCGGCCGCATGCGCCCCGGGACCCACTTGTCCGACCTACACCATGCACAATATAACTTTACTGCTCCACCGAAACGGAGTGAAAACTCCAACAGTTCCACTGTTAACCCAATCGAACACTGTCAGCGTAGATAAACTCTGATTTTTGATCATGTGGAGTAAACTGACAGATGTCAATGTGTCATCCCCATACATTATCACTCAATTAGACATAAGCAAAATGTCAAAATGTATAGAAACTTGACATTTGCATCTGTCAGTTTACTCCATATGATTAAAAATGAGAGTTTAAGATAGTTGTGCGGGCGTGACCTGCGGCTGGTGTCGCGCAGCGCGGAGGCGGTCTCGGCGGCCAGGTCCAGCACGCCGATGACGGGCTTGGTGACGGTGCCCACCAGCCCCTTGCCCACGCCCGCCAGGAACCCGCCCAGCCCCTCCGCCGCCGCGCCCTCGTAGCTGTGCTTCACCAGCGACGTCATGCCGCCTGCAACACGCTCAAGCTGTAATTCTCATATTTAAAATCTAAATGAAAACGAATTTTGACAATGTATTTGACGATTATATATAAAAAATTAACACGGTCAAGTAAATTCTGAATAACCATAAGTTATAAATACAACAAGATCAAGTTCCAAGGAAGAAGAATCCCAGGAAGAAGAACTTCTTGGCTTAAAAATCTTCGCCAGTGGTGCAATAAAAGCACCCGTTCTCTGTTTAGAGCAGCTGTGTCAAGGGTTCCAGTCGCCATTAGGATCGCCAACCTTTGTTAGAAGATGGCACTTAGAGAAGAAGATAAATACAACTATGAATGCTTCATACATAAGGCATAATAAGTTACCCAGTATCCCGAGGCCGAGGCCGCGGAAGCCGGCGGCGAGGTGCGCGCCGGGCGCGGCGCTGCGGATGCGCCGGCGCGTCTCCTCGTGCGCCTCGTCGCTCACCACGCGCTCCAGCCCGTCGCCCAGCGACTCTGCCAAAGCATACAAGCTGTTACAGACACATCTACCAAACTAGGATAAGTCTTGGGTTATTTAAAAAAGGAATTTAATATATGTAGCTAACGAGCAGATGAATCACCTCGTCGCTCACCTCCAGGACAGCTGTAACTCCAGTAGTGTCGTAAGGGCGTTGAAAATGTTTATATCCCCTTTCTACTTAAAGATTGGCCCCCCAATAACTTACCCGGCGAAACAACGCAGAATTCGTAACATTCCTTTTTTCGGTATTTGACCAATCAATCTTTGCAAATACTGAACAAGAATAAGATCCTTAAAATCGTAATCTAAATGCGAGTGAATGATTTTAATTCACAAAATGTCCATGAGCGCTTATCAAATTTCACTAACTTCTAAGGAAGTAGACAGCCCTTGTTGTGTAGCAACATACAAGGTTACGACTTATCCCGGCGCATACCTGTGACCTTGGCCGCGGAGTTGGAGATGCCGTGCGTGACGTTCTTGAGCAGCGCGCCCACGTTGCCCTCCAGCAGCAGCCCCGTCACGCCCTCCGACACGTCCGCCACGAAGCCCAGCGGGTTGCCCAGGAAGTCCACGGACCCGAGGATCTTTGCCGCCTGCCATTTTAGCTCCTGATATGGGAAATTCAAAGCCAAATAAATGTCCTGATCGAAATTTCAAAACAGTTTTTATGCTTCTTTTAGGTTCGTCCTTTTCCTGTCAACATTTTTTGATTTTTTTATTCCACGGGTGGGATTTCGGGCGCGACAGTATGGCCGCGCGTGAATTTTGTACGTGAACACTTGAATATAACGCGAGATTATGTTCGGTAATTCGCTGCTGTGCTTAAATTGTCATTAATTTTTTTTATGAGGTAGGGGGCAGACGAACAGACGGGTCACCTGATGGTAAGCGATTACCGCCGCCCATCTATACCCACAATACCAGAGGAGTCGCAAGTGCAACTTTAGTGTTTGGATCTCTAACTTTTTACAAAATAGTGTCATATTTCTACGACTTATATGTATTTTTTATATTATGTTATTTTCCAGTCTTTATATGCAAATAATAATCTTGAGTCTCATAAATGAATGTGTGTATTGTCGTGATCCGTGTGTGTAGGGTAGGTATGGTGGCGTGGCTCACGTCCTTGAAGTGCGCGCGCATGTGGTGCGCGAGGTGCGCGGCGGTGTCGAAGGCGTGCGCGCGCACGAAGGGCTCGAGCTCCACGCACGCGTCCTCGAACTTGATCAGCGTCAGCCCCAGCCGCCGCTTCAGCGCCGCCAGCCGCGCCTCCAGCTTGCTCGCCGTCATCATCGACAGCCGGATCTGTACGACACACACATACTCTCATCTGACATCGTATCGACTGGCCGGATGGCGCATTTGGCAGTGACCCTGCCTCATACGCCAAAGGCCGTGGGATTCGATCCCCACCCTGAATAAGCATTCGTGTGTTAACACTAGGTCTCTATGGCTATGAATCTGTTTATTTTCGCCCCAAAACAAACTAAAACCTGGCTGTTACGCCTATGTTGTCAACCAAGTGATAATTCTTACTACTCGTATGATTCGATTACTATATCATGCAACAATTTGTGTGGTAACTTCTTGTTTTATATCAAATTTAAGTATTATAGATGTGTAAAATAATGTAATATTCGAGCTAAGAGCACGCCGTAACGTAACATACAGGTATACTGTGCTTGGGCGCTACTGACTAGCAGACACATTCAAATACTAGCGGTTACGGGTCCGGTCTGACCTTTCCACGCTTCTTTGACTGCACGCAAAGGGAAAGACATAAAAATTAAAATTGTGAATCATGATTGTAAATATAAAACTCTGTGTAATGCAGCCAGGGTGGGATTATTTTTCTGGCTGATTAAACATTTTGATCAATTACATATGATTGGTCAAAATTGCTGTCTTATTTAAAGACTTACTATTATAGAAAGGATTAGGGTGGAAAGGGGAAAGGGGGAAGTTATATATTCTGATTTGTAACGGGACGGCTTTATTATAATGAAGCCACCCGGACACCAAAATTCGATTACATGAAAGGCCGACTGGATTCGGGAATATTTCGTAGCCCTGGGCTACGTGACGAATTTGATAGTGATTCCTAAATTTAAGTTACGTTGACGGTTAGCATATGCGAGTGGTTCCGCGCCGACCTGGCTGGGGATGATCTTGATGAGGCCGATGTAGTAGCGCGTGGCCTGCAGCTGCGTGAGGTGCGTGAGCAGGCGCCTTGTCTCGTACTCCGCCTCGTCCACGCCCTCCACCGCGCCCGCCTCCTCGCCGCCCGCCGCCCACCACCACAGCTGCAGCAGCAGCCTGCACCGACACAACATCACACTTTACCACCGTAGCCAGGACATGTTGACACGGGTCATCAGGTGAGGCATCAGCTCGTTTGTTCTCCAAAATGTATAAAATAATAATGTCATACCGTGCCATTAAACGTCGATCGACGACATATAAGGTCGATCACCTCGACTTTCGATAAAGATCGCTTTCTGCACAAAACTGATGCTCAAATTACAAACAGTTTCGTAATATTAAATACCAAAAAGAAAAATGTCAACTTGTGTGTATAATATTTGTGAACACCCTACCATAAGACGTCCGCTTAGTCCAGTTTATCGGGACAACCCATACATTTTATTCACATCGTAATTTATTTTTGAAGTCTCTTTTTGGGAAGGTGTGAAGATGACGTTTCGTGCAAGCTTATTTGGCACAAAATTATCAACTCAGAACATAAGAGTCAAACATGCATAGTAGAGTGGTTACTTTGTACATGGATATTTGAGTGGCATAAACCCACCTCTCCTCCAGGCGCACGGCCAGCGGGCGCAGCGCAACAACAAGGTGTCGCACGAACAGCGCGTTGTAGCGCCGCTGCCGCCCGCCCACCACCTCCACGGCCGCGTGCAGCGCCGGCAGCGCCGCGCCTGTCGCCGTCGCGCCCGCGCCGCCCGCGCGCTCCGGCAGGCAGTACAGCAGCACCGGGCTCGGAGTGCCCAGCAACTGGAACAACGATCCCAGTCAATTCGACTATAGACATTACCTACAAAATTTTCTAACTTTTCTACATAGGTTGAAGATACGATGGGCGTGATAACGTCACAACCGATGGGGACTATTGACATTTTGACATTTATTTGTATAATTGCGTGTGAAAAGTCCGCTAGATGGCGTATTTTACGACTGTGGTTCATCTACGTTGTGATTGGTAACTTTAGAACGGGATATGTGCAATATTAGACATGTCGAAACTTTGACAAACGAAATAACCAACCTTATTGAAGTTGGACTCCGATGCATAGTATTCTTGGTAATTTTTTCACGCGCGATACTCTCCATTTTATAAATAGAAAGTAAGCAGACTTCTTGAACTATTTATATAGTTCAAGAAGTCTGCTTTGTTATTATAGGTATATCTATGTTTTAAATCGGAAAGCATGCTACAGTGCAACAAAGCTTATTCGGCACACGAGTGACATTTACAATCGGGTGATGTGATTTCTTTTTTGTATAAATACCATCAGCCTAACGACCGGGACCAGTGGCGGAGTCTCGTATCGGAGGCCAAGACACACCGGGTCACCGAGCCTTCGGAATAAGTAAGTACCATCGACCTCGCCTCACCTGGTTGTCCCACTGCATGTGGCTGACGGCGAGCGCCACGGCCACGTCGTCGCCGAGGCACAGGTCCAGCGCCACGCCCGCGAACACGCAGTGCAGCAGCTCCGCCGCCGGCCGCGGGCCCACCAGCGACACGCCCAGCGCGCCCAGCGACACGCGCACGCCCCACTCGCGCCGCGCCGCGCGCCCGCGCTCGCGCTCCTCCTCCGCAGACTCCTCGATCCAGTTGCACTCCTGCGGTCAACAAAACGCTTCGATGAGCGCTCCGCGTGTGGACGCATCCGTCGGATCCATCCCGTGCCCCACTCACCGGCGCGTCGGCGTCGTGCACGCGCAGCACGCGCGTGGGCCCGTCCGCGCGCAGCGACACGTCCAGCCGGCCCGAGCCCGGCCGCAGCGTGTGCCACGACACCGCCTGCTCCGCCTCGCGCCACGCCGCGTCCGGCATGGACAGCACCACGCGGTTACCTGTGGGACACGCAGATTGTTTAACTTGTACTCTAGCGAGGGTACGCGGTAGTTAAAGAATCTACGATATGGGATTATCTTTACCTTTCACAACATAGCTTAGTACGTACAGCAGAACGGGTTATATAATAGAAAGAGACTAAGAAGGGTGCGTGTGTTCGAGCTCTACAAGTTTTGTACTTGGCTAAAAGAAAAGATAGAAACTTGTACTCACCGGGCACCAGGCCTAGCGGCGGCGCGGCGCGCACGCAGAGGTTGGCGTGCGCGCAGGCCATGCGGCGCGCGGGCGCGGCCAGGCGCCAGGCCTGCGTGGACGCGCGCCGCACGTCCGCGCGCCGCACCACCAGCGCCGACGCCACGCCCGGCCGCGGCGCCGCCTCCTCGATGTCCAGCACCTACACCACACCACACAAGCATCAAATACACATTTTGAACGACTTTCGCTTATCGTTATTTAATTGTAATTGTTATCTGTGGAAGTTACTCATCATCATCATCAATTCAGCCAATAGACAGTCCCCTGCTGGTCATAGGCCTTCTCCAATGTTCTTCACACAGATGGAAGTCACTCAAGCACATTGAATTCCTATCTCCACAGGCGATCGTTATCTCTATCACGTACGCTGTGTCAGCAGATCTGACCACGTATATGACATACGATATGACGTCAGTAGGTGGTAGTATATTATAAGCCTGTGGAGATGTACTTACATTTGTCATCGATCATTATTATTCTAGATAATAATCTTCAATTATTGTGTGCTCACCGAGCGATCTCTTTGAAAACTTGCAAGCGGAGCAAACGTGCAAAAGAGACAGAGCATATTATTCATCTCCACGCGATCGCGGTAGAATCTGAATTAAACTTTGGAAAGCCTATGTGTGGAAGGGCGATTTATCTAAATGAATACAAACTTAGATGAGAAAAACATTGATGCTGAGATGACATACCATAGCATGCGGCGATATCGTTTGGTCGTCTGTCAATAACGCGTCGGTCGGCTGCGGCGGGGAGCTGCCCTCGTGGATTAGCTGATCGTTGGGCCCTCGCCGCCAGAGCTGAGATCTGCATATAAATATGAATATTTTTGTTTTAACATACATACAAACATTGATGTTGACCTTTCTACTATACTACACACATACCTATCTCCGTATCTTTTTTGCCAAGAATAACTTTCGTGGAGCCGAGTGGCACTTCTAGTACCAGGATGTCCTCATGTTCAGGTGGGCCTGCAGATGATGATTTCCCTACATATTCCCTGTAAGAAAGACATAAACTTTGTCATTTGAATGTAACACGACACGATTTTTTATTTTATTTTAATAAAAAGAAATTATAGAAAATTATACTATACTAACTAAAAGAACTAATAAAATGACTTGAGAAATACTTGAGACTTGAGAAACTTGAGACTTGAGAATTTAGTCAGTCATTAGAAATGGAGTGGTTAAGAAGACCAAATAATTACTGTTTAAGGGTTGTTCATTAATCATGTGATTTTTTTAGTAATTTAGAATTGCCCCCTTCTCCTGGTGATAAAGTGTTTCTCTCCCATGATCACGTGTAATTTTTTTTTACTCCGAAAAAGCAACCGGTTCCAGATAATTGGAAAATAAATTAATGTGATATTAGATCATCCCCGCTCTCCCCTTCGGGTCTGTACGGATATACATAAGTGATAAGTCATAGTGATAAGGCCGCCTTTGTTGTACATTACTCCTGTTATAACTAGTTTTAAGTTTTATACCTCTGTTTTGTGTGCAATAAAAAGCATATTCATTTATTCATTCATACCTGGGCTCTGTGTTGCTGAAGGCGCAGTAGATGAAGTTCTGGTAGGCGAGGCGCGTGGGCGGCGCGTGCGGCTCGGGCGCGTCCAGCGCGAGGGTGGCGCGCGTGCCGCCCGGCGCGCGCAGCACCAGCGCGCCCGCGCCCTCCGGCTCCGGCGCCGCCCAGCACGCGCGCGCGTGCGCGCCCACCACGCTCTCCTCCCCGCACCCCACCTGCAAACACACACATACCCACGTACAGGCTACATCGCCTCTGAGCACGACTTGAGCGCCCCTGGCGTTCGCTCTCTAACACTTTGAAATTTGCATTTAAGTAGTTAATACTTTAGACCATGTTTTTGACAGACCAGTTGGAAAATTTTTAGGGGAAGCCTATGTCTAGCAGAAAATGTCTGGGGGTGATATGACGATGATTAGGACAAACCAGCAATCGGAGCAGCAAATAATGAGCGATTGGACGACTATCGTCCCAGATATATTTAAAACACTCAAAAAACATCACATGTTCGTTTTTGGTTAGAATGACGTTTTTATATCTAGAAACGTTCCTAGAAAAGGGCGATTAGAAGTCCGATTTGGGTGTAAACACCCCACCGTAAATGTCAACAATGTAACCCATAAATTTAGTTCCTTCTCGACCAAGGAGGCTTCCCTCTAGAGGATTAATATTTCTTTTTGGAATAAGGAGGAAAAGTGGTTTGTACACCAAGTTTATTTCCTTCGGGGTGTCAGCTATGTCACTGCCTAGGTATGAAGATCATCAATGAACACGATAAACATCAGAGAACCGAGACATCTTCAAGTTACCTGGTGGAACATGATGGAGACGGGCGCGTAGTTGTCGATGCGCACGGGCGGCGGCGCGCAGGCCGCGTCCGTCAGCACCACGAACAGCGCCGCGCCCTCGCTCACCACCTCCACGCGCACCATGCGGTACCCGCCGCCGCCGCCCGCGCCGCCCACCCCGCCCACCCCGCCCGGGCTGCTCTCTCTGTCACGCAGGGAAGAAGGCGCATGAAAACTTCGTCACATTAAGAATACAAAATGAAGTAGGTCCTACAGCGGCTGAGTGGTCGCGACACGTTTGGTTGGATCTCGCGGTCCAATCGCGGTAGCAAAGTATCGAATGCCTTCTAAGCGTGATACCTCATTAGTGCATTGCGCTCGTTGTGTCGCATCGTCCCATATCAAATATTTGAAAACACGACGCAATATCAACGCTAAGACGAAAAACGCGCTAATGGGACATTACGGGCTTTTACATCAGCAGACTGTTCGTCGTCGCACCGTGGACATATGCAAAATGCATAGAAACTTGTCATTTTCATCTGTCAGTTCACTCCACATAATTAAAAACCAGATTATAGGTCAGACAACAATAGTTCATAGAAATTACCAGACTCTCAGATCTTGAATCATCCAAGCTGCAATGCAATGGCTTTGAATGCAACCGAAATAAAATACTACAAATAATACTGACTTTCGATTACGAGTCCGATACCCGATAAGTGAGGAACTAGATGTTAGTTACCTGCAGGCGAGCGTGAGCGTGCGCGGCGTGTCGACGCGGAAGCCGCCGGACCAGGCGGTGAGCGGCGCGGGGAGGCGGGCGCGGGGGAGGCGGGACAGGCGTCGCCGGCGGGCGCCAGCAGGCGCACGCACAGCAGGCGCTCGCGCTCCGGCCGCGGCCAGTGCCACGGCAGGTGGCAGCCCGGCACCGCCACCACGTGCGTCGCCATCGCGCCCGGGTCCGACTGCACACCGACGGGACTGTTATGTGACTGCACACGCGCCCATAGTGCAACATTAATGGACTCACACGTAGATTGGTAAGCAGTGTTTCGCTGATTAGGGACTCAGCGAAACATTGCTTTAGGCTGGCGCTTCACGACCTTATAAAAAACATGTCGAACCGAAATACATCTTGATTTTATACAGAGTGTATCTAATTTTAATCGCACCGGGAATTGTTGCATTTGAATCTGTTGTATCACGCTTGTATTTGTACTGTATTAGCGCTAACTTTAGCTTGCGCGAAATACTGTGCAAATGTACGCCTGTAAGTTATTATAAGTAGCCGCCTGTGAGAAGTACACCTTATGCGACGTGTTATTTTAAAGTGATACTGAGGCGTACACGTCACGACGTTGGTAATGTTCATTGCCAGAGCGCGCACACATCTATGGGACACACACACACTCACGAATATATTGAACAAAAATGTCACCAACCAAGGTAGTAGCCGTACACTTCTGCGCAAACTGCAGCTTGTGCGGGGTGTTGTTGTGCAGCTGGTAGCGCGGCGTGCACGTGACGATGTTGGTGTGGCGGTAGCGGCCGCGGCCGGCGCGCACGCACACGCCGATGGTGTACTCGCGCTCCTCCTCCCCGCGCGCCGCCTCCCCGCGGCTCGTCAGCCGCTTCACCGCCACGCCCGGGCCCAGCCCGAACGGGGAGCACCACTGCAACAACCATCATCAACATTATAGCCATCGTAGTAACAGTTAGTATACGCAAGGGACACACACGTACCTCGGGCGCGGCGGCGCGGCGGGAGCCCAGGCGGGCGGCCAGCGTGGGCCCGCCGTCGGCGGCGGCGAAGGAGAACAGCAGCGGCGTGACGACAGTGACACACACGTACCTCGGGCGCGGCGGCGCGGCGGGAGCCCAGGCGGGCGGCCAGCGTGGGCCCGCCGTCGGCGGCGGCGAAGGAGAACAGCAGCGGCGTGACGACAGTGACACACACGTACCTCGGGCGCGGCGGCGCGGCGGGAGCCCAGGCGGGCGGCCAGCGTGGGCCCGCCGTCGGCGGCGGCGAAGGAGAACAGCAGCGGCGTGACGACAGTGACACACACGTACCTCGGGCGCGGCGGCGCGGCGGGAGCCCAGGCGGGCGGCCAGCGTGGGCCCGCCGTCGGCGGCGGCGAAGGAGAACAGCAGCGGCGTGACGACAGTGACACACACGTACCTCGGGCGCGGCGGCGCGGCGGGAGCCCAGGCGGGCGGCCAGCGTGGGCCCGCCGTCGGCGGCGGCGAAGGAGAACAGCAGCGGCGTGACGACAGTGACACACACGTACCTCGGGCGCGGCGGCGCGGCGGGAGCCCAGGCGGGCGGCCAGCGTGGGCCCGCCGTCGGCGGCGGCGAAGGAGAACAGCAGCGGCGTGACGACAGTGACACACACGTACCTCGGGCGCGGCGGCGCGGCGGGAGCCCAGGCGGGCGGCCAGCGTGGGCCCGCCGTCGGCGGCGGCGAAGGAGAACAGCAGCGGCGTGACGACGCGCGCCACCTCGTGCTCGTCGCCCTGCCCGGCCGCCTCGTGCGCCGCGCCCTCCGCGCGGAACACCAGCGGCAGCCCCGTGCGGTTCACCAGCCAGTACTCCGCCGACACCGACACCTGCAGATGCTCCCGATCGGTTACTACTTGCCCATTAGAGTATTGCATTTGTCAAATTAACATACCAGGTCAATAGTTATCACTTTAGTCGATATAATTAGTCCGTATCTAACTGATTCAACATGGTTTTTAAGCGAGATAAGGTTTTACACATCGATCACATGCACGTATCTAGTAAAGACGTTTCCATGTAACACCGCACTGCAACACAGAAGTTAGCAGCGTCGGCGCGTATACTGCTACGAGCTGCGTACAGTGCGGATTGTCCAGCAACGCACGCGGCACTGATCGAACGTCTTATACGTACACTGTGATTTTTTTTCAAATATTTTTAAGTCACGGGGCGTGGTTCAAAATCTCGCTATGTACATGTACAAACTATCTGAATCTTCCCAATCCGCCTTGACACTTCAAAACGTACCCTCTCATAGATTCAATTAGATACATTTTATACCTTGACGGCCTCTGTGAGCGAGTAGACGACGCGCGCGTTGAGGTAGAGGCGGCGCGCGCGCGCGTCGCGCAGCTTGAGGCGCGCGGTGAAGGCGCCGGCCGCGCCCGCGCCGCCCACGCTCAGCGCCGACGACCAGCCGAAGCCCTCCAGCTTCACGCTCAGCTCCACGCCCTCCTCCACGTTCACCTGGACACGTTCATATGCGAATGTGCTTTACCGGGCTTACGAACTTTTGCAGGTTTCTTAGTAACCAACAATCAACAAGTAAACTCACACAGCATCCGTTCGTCACATCGATGTTTGAGATTGATGGGCCGAACAGATTCGAACCAGGACGGCCAAAAGAAAAGCGCGTTCTTTGCTAATGTGGTACCATCTCTCTAAAACCTTTCTTCGTCTTATCTTCTGAAATTCTAATTTAAATTAATATTGCGTTTTTACCGTGGGAAAGCCACGCTTAGTCATAAATGTGCGGAATCGACAAAACTGATACCATGGCCTCACTGAAGACCAGCGTGAAGCAGCACCTGCGCTTTCGTAGTGTAAGTGAGGGGGGTTACTGGAGGCCCAATCAGGGGGAAAGAGGGTTAAAAAGTAAGGTGGCAGCGTATTTGTGACTCCACTAATGTTGGGGTGTTTATGGGCGGCGATAATCTGCGGCGGCTGCTCATAGGCCACTTATCACATAAAATACAAAGACCACCACATGTCCCCACCTCGTGGAAGGGGCGCGTGTGGCCGGAGGCGAGCGCGCCGGCGACGGCGGCGGCGGCGGGCCCGGGCGGCGCGCCGCAGCGGTACTGCAGCTCCAGCGGCAGCAGGTTCTCCAGCCGCAGCGCCGGCACCAGCGTCAGCGAGTGCCCCGCCAGCGCCGCGCCGCGGTCCGGCGGGAAGCGCTCGCGGACTATCGAGCAGCAGAACCTGCACCACAACATATAACACATATATAGGGCGGCACCGCTTTAGAATTCAAGAAAATTGTGGTGGCGTGACGTGTCGATCGATGCAGCGCCAACGCAGGGCACAGGCACCTGTTACCTGTAGACGTAGTCGGGCGGCGCGCGGCACTCGTAGTGCAGCAGCGCGCGCTGGCCGGCGCCGGCGCGCCAGTCGAGCGGCGCGGGCGTGGCCGCGGCGGGCGGCGGCGGCGCGGGCGGCGGCGCGGCGCCGGCGCGCGGCAGCGGCCGCGTCCACACCACGCCGGGGCTGGCGGCCAGCGGCGCCGCCCACGACTCGCCCGGCGCCAGCTGCGCCACGCGCACGCCGCTGCCGCTCCACTGACCTGCACGACCGAGTTACCACACTTAACTCATATGGGGCATGAGTTAGCGAAAAATTTTATTGGTTTTCGCTTTTATGTTTAGATAGATAAGGCTCATAATCAGGTGGCAACTTATTATAGCGTGATTAATATTTATGTCATATTTAAAAATTCGTAGAAGACATACACATTTTCCTTATACACTAGAGAGACATCTGAAATAACATAACTAAGTTCAGCGCCGAATAGACCTGTGCTTGATAATGTGTCTCCGTGTAATGTACTTTCGTTCTTACGTTTGGAAATTTCAAGATACCCCCATGCGCAATGAGAAGCAATCACCACTATAACCCACTGCGTGTTGGAACTTGGATGACACCTAACGATGATTTCTTTCATCGTCATACTTATGCACAAGTTTTTGTCCACTTGCTACCACCACTCTCTCTATCTCTCTACATCAACGATTTGATTTCATATTTTGGTAATCGATTTCCAAAAAGGAGAATTTTAATTTGCTTTATTATTTAAGGGCAAACTAAAAATAATACGTGAATAACAAAATCAACACTAAATTCAAAAGCTTGATTAACTAAATTTACTAAAAGAACGTCAAACTAAATTGAATATTAAACTCAAACCAGACTACACAACGAAAATGTTAAGAAAGAAACAACAACAAACAAGTCATAATTAAACTAAAGCATTAATTTAATTTACAGCAGCGTGATAGGTAAAAGCTGCATGAAAAAAGATGTAAAATTTTGCTTCCATCCAGTCTACACTTTATGAAATTAAAACAATCAAAAAGAAAATCGGATGGTAATGTAATGTATGGCGTGTCGTGTGTCACAATCGTAACTGGCATATCGACCGTATTTCATTGTAAGCGGTTTTCAGCGCGTGGCGTTAAAATGCGTCTCCGAAAGTTGGCATCTTTTTACAAGCTGGTAAAAGCTGCTCATATATCAGTAGTATGCGTCCACACTGAAAACGCGGTCGTGGAGGAGACTGCGGACGCAGTGAGCGAGTACTTATACTCGAAAATGCGGGAGATTCGAACTACATAGTTCGTTACCCCGCACATTACATTACTCGCTGACTGGGCCTTTAGTGTGGTCGGAAAGCTCGGGCGGAGATAGACGTTTGAAAACGACGAGCGCTGTCTCTTTCAGTCACGTTGAGGCTTCCACCTCAAGCCACTACACTATGTTTTATAGCTTCTATAGAGGCGTAACTATACCCCTTGAGGCCGGTGGAAAAATCTCCGCATGAGGCCCCCCGGCTTCGGTACAAAATGTTAGGTTATTTCTGGCTGTTAGGCTCGCGGCCTCTCGATCCCGGGGCCCTCTCGGGCCTGGGGTCCGTGGCATTATCAATGTCAATCCTGCCATCCTATAGTTACGCCCCTGCATAGGCTCGATAGTCGTGAGATTCGCGCGGTCGCGCGTCGGTCGCAGTGTGAACGCACACCCTCACTCTACGGGCGGAGCGTCCGGTTACCGCAGTTGATAACGAGCACGGGGTGCAGCGCGCTGAGCAGCGCCCCGGCCGGCGAGCAGCGCGGCGCCGCCCCCGCCAGCGCGCGCGCCCGCCACCAGCGCGACACGCTACTACCACCCAACACCTCTGCCATATAACACTAACATTAGATTGCGAATATTGGCCGTGTCCACTGGAACCTCACTCATAATTTTATGGTGCGTATACACTCGCTTGCAACTCAGGTAGACTCCTCGGAAACCCCTTGCTAGCATGATAACACTTGTACTGTACTTTGAATGTAAATAAGTAGCAAGTTAAAATCAAAATTAAAACAGACAGTAAAAATAGCATTATAGGGGGAAAAATTAAGAATCTGTGGAATGGACATGTAATTGTTATTTATTATAACTCCAAATATACTATACTTTATCAAATGCGGTAACTGAACTGTTAATCACCGAAATGCAATATACCAATTAGGACTTCTAACTTTTTTCTAGCTAGCCCACCAGTCTGCCTCATTAGATCATGACAATGTCAGGCAGGTGGGACAAGTTTTTCAAATATATTTACTAGACACTTCTAGCACACTTGTATTTTATGTTTGCGAGCATACTATACTTTTTGTATATACTTTGTGCGGTGCTATTTCGGCACTGTTCATGCCGTCGACGCCAGCCCAGCGGACGCCGTGTGTGTTCAGTTATATAGAAATACATTGAAGAACGTGCAGAGCTATCTGTCCCTCTTAATTTAGCGTGTAGATCAATGGAATCATAGTTACACGTTTCAGAAACTATTCGAAACGTATTGTAGCTTTTCTCACGATGTTTACCCTCACCGTCGAGCTGATCATCGTAGATTGTAAAACGGGTGTGTCTGTGTGTGGTGTGTGCGTGTGGTGTGTGCGTGTGGTGTGTGCGTGTGGTGTGTGCGTGTGGTGTGTGCGTGTGGTGTGTGCGTGTGGTGTGTGCGTGTGGTGTGTGCGTGTGGTGTGTGCGTGTGGTGTGTGCGTGTGGTGTGTGCGTGTGGTGTGTGCGTGTGGTGTATGTGGTGGTGTGTGTGGTGCGTGTGGTGTGGTGTATGCATGGCTTACTGACCGGTGGGCGGCGCGAGGTCGACGCGCACCTCGAGCGCGTGCGGCAGCGCGTTGAGCAGGCGCAGCGCCGAGCGCACCGTCACCAGCTTGCGCGCCGAGCCCTCCAGGCACACCTCCAGCACGATGCGCGCCTCCGCGCCAGTTTTCTAACACATCGAGGTCATGATTAAATCAAGCAATCAATAAAACAATGATTTCCTGAACGTGAAAAGCAGGGGACCAGACAAATGTTCGTCAAACAGTCGTCAACAGTTTTGAATATATATACTCTAGTAGAGTCAGAAAGTTTCGAATGTGTCCTCACAAAGCCATGAATCTTTCCATAACTCCTCTTTTCAAAATTTATTAAAAACGATTTACATTTTCATATAGAGAACATTCATTATTGCATAATATCGTCATTTAACTTTAGGATCGTTTCTGTTACTGAGTATTAAACACCACAGCGTATATTCGACGACACGTCTTATGACGAGAATGTTCACTCACCACGTGCGTGACCTGCCTGAAGTAGACGCCGACGCGGTCGACGCAGACGGGGTCGGGCGGGCTCCAGCCGTCCAGGCGCAGCGCCAGCTGGTGCAGCGTGGCGGGCGCGTCGTGCGGCGCGTGCGCGTGCGGCGCTGACAACAATAATGACTCACCACGTGCGTGACCTGCCTGAAGTAGACGCCGACGCGGTCGACGCAGACGGGGTCGGGCGGGCTCCAGCCGTCCAGGCGCAGCGCCAGCTGGTGCAGCGTGGCGGGCGCGTCGTGCGGCGCGTGCGCGTGCGGCGCTGACAACAATAATGACTCACCACGTGCGTGACCTGCCTGAAGTAGACGCCGACGCGGTCGACGCAGACGGGGTCGGGCGGGCTCCAGCCGTCCAGGCGCAGCGCCAGCTGGTGCAGCGTGGCGGGCGCGTCGTGCGGCGCGTGCGCGTGCGGCGCTGACAACAATAATGACTCACCACGTGCGTGACCTGCCTGAAGTAGACGCCGACGCGGTCGACGCAGACGGGGTCGGGCGGGCTCCAGCCGTCCAGGCGCAGCGCCAGCTGGTGCAGCGTGGCGGGCGCGTCGTGCGGCGCGTGCGCGTGCGGCGCTGACAACAATAATGACTCACCACGTGCGTGACCTGCCTGAAGTAGACGCCGACGCGGTCGACGCAGACGGGGTCGGGCGGGCTCCAGCCGTCCAGGCGCAGCGCCAGCTGGTGCAGCGTGGCGGGCGCGTCGTGCGGCGCGTGCGCGTGCGGCGCTGACAACAATAATGACTCACCACGTGCGTGACCTGCCTGAAGTAGACGCCGACGCGGTCGACGCAGACGGGGTCGGGCGGGCTCCAGCCGTCCAGGCGCAGCGCCAGCTGGTGCAGCGTGGCGGGCGCGTCGTGCGGCGCGTGCGCGTGCGGCGCTGACAACAATAATGACTCACCACGTGCGTGACCTGCCTGAAGTAGACGCCGACGCGGTCGACGCAGACGGGGTCGGGCGGGCTCCAGCCGTCCAGGCGCAGCGCCAGCTGGTGCAGCGTGGCGGGCGCGTCGTGCGGCGCGTGCGCGTGCGGCGCTGACAACAATAATGACTCACCACGTGCGTGACCTGCCTGAAGTAGACGCCGACGCGGTCGACGCAGACGGGGTCGGGCGGGCTCCAGCCGTCCAGGCGCAGCGCCAGCTGGTGCAGCGTGGCGGGGCGCGTCGTGCGGCGCGTGCGCGTGCGGCGCTGACAACAATAATGACTCACCACGTGCGTGACCTGCCTGAAGTAGACGCCGACGCGGTCGACGCAGACGGGGTCGGGCGGGCTCCAGCCGTCCAGGCGCAGCGCCAGCTGGTGCAGCGTGGCGGGCGCGTCGTGCGGCGCGTGCGCGTGCGGCGCCGCCCCCGCGCCCGCCCGCGCACGTGCTCGCCGCGCGCCGAACGAGAACGGCTCCGTGTCGCCCGCGCGCACGCCCACCCACGAGTCGTCCGGGCCCAGGCACGCGTTCGACTCGCATAACCTGCATTGCGTACAATCGTATCAAATCTGGATCACGATCCAAGCGTCCCCTGGCTTCACGCAACCGGGAATACCACGACCACGACCTCACAGGAATCCGGCGTGAAGCAGCACCTGTGCTGTTTTATCGAATGCGTTCGGGTTCCGGAGCGGAGGCCCAATCTAGGGGGAACAGGCTACAATCGCTTACCGTCAGGTAATTAGTCTTTTTATCGGGTATCACAAAAAAAACATGAGAGATAATGGTATAGAATCGCATCAACCATTATTCCTTTAGTGACACTTTTCTGATCGAGGGCCATAAAGGAAATGTGAAGGCACTGATGAGATTACAAGTATAAAGTACATACTAGACTTTACCAAGGTTTGACAACGACTGTGTCAATAAGCAACCAACGCATCGAACTGGCGATGTGACCGAACCTGAGAGACCGATAGGCAGCGAACCATTGGGAGCGACTGACCCAGAAATCAAAGGGAAAATAAAATATATCACATAAGGGGTGAAAGGCTATTTGTTTTAAGCGACATTTTTGCAACTTTACAGGAGAGCGTTTTAAAGTTTTCGATTTCGGAAAAAAAATCATAAAATCTAAACTATTTGATATTTTTGCCTGCAAGTTTTACAAATCAGTTTAGTTTTAAAAGGCCCAAATTCTGGTTACATTGTTTACTTTATAATGATAATATCTTCGAAAAAAAATGTCACTTAATACAAAATGCCCACTTAGTAGAGTAAGGCAAAATGATTGAACCGACACTTTATTCTGTTGACAGCTGCAAGCAAATTGATTTAAGTGTTACTTGCACTGTATTTCAGAGTAAGGCGAAATGATGTAACAAACATTAGTAAAATCTATTTGGTTTAAACTCCAAAATTAAATATTTCAGGGTCAAATTAAAAAAGCTTAAACAACAATTTGAAACAACTGCACTTGTATTAAATAGCATTTACTTCTATAACTTTATAAAGAATGGTCAATGATACCATGAAATTATTTCTTATTTTTAAGTTTAGATGTTAGTGGAGACGATGTTTTCTTTAAATCAAAAACAAAATTGTGTTATTATTAAAATTTTTCACAAATCTTATCAGTTGATATCACTTATCAGTTGTCACCGGCGGACACCTTTCACGGAGAGGGAGGAGACGTACATATTGGCGTCGTCTTCTCCCCCTCCTTGCTCTTTTGAGCGCGGGGGCGAGAAGATGCCACTCGCTTACGCTCCACCGCCTCCTTCGCTGCCATCACGTGCTCGCTAAAGGCAGCGAAGTCCTTCCAGGCCTCATCACTCGCTAGTATAGCTCTCGCTTTACTAGCCAGTGAGAGGTCTTGGCCGACCCTCGCCACTAATGCATAGCGCTGCGGAGCTTCCGACGCATACACCGTTAGGGTGTGTGACGCCAAAGCAACCATACCCGGTTATTACCTGCACCATCCGGAAGGAGACGACACCGTGGCTCCGCTCCAGCCACCGGTCCAAGACCGGGGCGAGCGCGTCGAGCGTTCTCCGGCCGTACGAGGTGCTCAGACCATCGCCTCAGGAGGACCTGACAAGCTTCCTTCCGCACGGCCTCCCGCTTGACGGGGCAGTAGACTCCCCTACTGCCCGCTACTTATATACGCCGGCGAGTAAGACGAGAGAGAGGTCTCAGCGAGCAAACAGGCTGCACCGAAACTTACCGTTCGGTAAGCTCGAGCGATCCGCTGCGCCATCACCCGCTGAGGCCCCCGCAAGAAAGGAAGGTATTCCGATTTAGCTAGGGAATCCAATCAGACTGGCGACCCATTTAGCGCCATTGATCGCAGGATGCCGGCTTAGAGCCGTCGGTGCCTGGATCCTGGTCCGCGCAGGTTCAGCAGCAGCCACGAAAGCGTGTATACTACTACCCTACTACCTGAGCTACCCTGAGGAGTCGCGGGTCCAGGGTGAAGCCGAGATAACGCAACTCGCCTTGACCTCGCCGGAACCTGGGGACCTCAGATAGCAATGTGCCTGATGGAGCGAAGCCTATTACCAGCCCGCGGAAACAGATCACCTCGGTCTTTTTTACGGCGAACCAGGCACCGCACCCTCTCTATGACTGAGTCCGCCGCGGCTTTTTCAAAGAACTCCCCCGAGACGTGACAAGGTGTCATCTGGTATGCAGATGATACCCATGTCCCAAAGGAGATGGCCGCGCAGGACCCAGTCATACCCGATGTTCCAGATTAGGGGCCCAAGGAGGAACCCCTGTGGAAAACGGTCTCCACGATGCGTCGCCGGGCGACGCCTGATTTGTCCACGTACATGACCTCAGGTTCATCAAGATAATTCTCGATGAGGATGGTCAAGTACTGAGGCACTCGAAAATAGCAGAGTGTCTCCAGTATTGTGCGTCGTAGGGAGCGAGTTGTACGCATTTTTTATGTCTAAGGATACAGCAACAACTCCCTTCCCCTCTTCAGCGGCCTCCTCCGTCTCTCTTTTCAAACGTTTCAGGGTGTCAACCGTAGACTGGCCCGCCCTGAATCCATACTAAGCCTTAGAGGTTGAAGCCCACGTCCTCTAGATGCGCGGTGAGGTGGGAAGCTACTTCTTTCCAGCAGCTTCCTCACCTCATCCAGGAGCCATTGGCATTGTCCTTATCCGATTTGGGCAGCACCCAGCACGGGAAAGGAGAAGGCCTTCTCGTTGGCCTCTGTGCCCCTAGCGCCCTGCCGACCCCAAAACTTATGTATCGCTGGTCGAACAGCGACCCGGCGTCGTCCACCCGCCAGTCAGCGGTGCACGCGGCTATGGACGGGGTGGCAAAAGTGATGTCCACCACCGATCCGCTGTTCCGCTGCACCCACGCATGGGTTAAGCCGCTATTTAGGAGGGTGAGAACACTCGCCACCGCCCACTTCTGCAGGATGCGACCCCACTGATCCGTGGTCAGGTTCCCCTACGCGACAGATTTTGCGTTGAGGTCCCCGGCGAGAATTACTGAGCGTGGTGTACTGAGCGGCCCAAAACCACGCTCAGAACACTCAAGAATGCCTCACCGGGCAACTGACTGGCTGGGGGAGAAGTACCCTCCACCACGGCCAGGTCGTCCCATGAGACAGCCACATACCCAGACTTTTAAATCAGCCTTCAGCAATTATTCCAGCACTGCGCATACATACATTCGTTATCACGGTTCGCGATAGACTTTTAAGCACTCGGCGCAAGTGGTGGGGAAAGACGTCGGCGGCGAACAAAAATGGTTTGATCCGTCGTGGCTAAATAGTACCATAATAATATTTCAATGTCTGAATGGACATAGGTATCACATTTTTGAGGTTTGATAAGTGTTTTAAATAACTAAGCTTAAATGTGGGGTATGTTTGACTGACACTTATTTAATTTCAAGAATGTGGATAAATTTCTGAAACGACATGCTAATAAAATTTTGATAAGGACGATAATGATTTAAACGACATGATATGATGAAAGTGGACAAAAAACAAAAGGTTGAAACGCCTTGTCACATGTTTTTTTGAATAAAGCATAATGTTTTAAGTGACAGCTAAGATGACTTTTGGTGGAATTCATAATGATTTAAGTCACAGTTTTAGCAAAAAGTAGTTACAGGAAAAACGCTTTAACCGCCATTGAGTACTATTATTGTGATTGCAAAACATGTTTAAGCGGATTTTAATCGCGTTTGTGTATGGTTCATATCCATGGTCCCTAAAAATGATACCGATTTTTGGCGTTTCATACATCACTGTTCTAAAATGAGGCCAAAATTTCATTGTTTGAAGCGCCAAAAAAGTCGTCTATTAATTATGAAACCCAGCTCAATCGACGCAGAAAAATTCGCTGATTCCGAATATGTATTGTTACGACTATGTGCCCCTGCATACGGAAATAGAGCTTGTCTCAAACGAGTAAGGTCTATTATTCCGGTGTCTACTACGTTATACACGCATAGTCGCCCCCGAACCTACGCATTCGGAATACTTAGAAAATTATCGAACTCTCCAACGAACGTTCGAGAAGCTACGAGAAATATCGGGAACTATGTAGAAATCTCTCGAAGCCCTAATACGTAGCAACATGTCCGATGTCTACAAAGTCTCAATCGAAGTTACGAGAGAAAAGATCGAGAATGTTCTATTCTCTTCTAGTAAGGTCTCGCCCGCGACCGCGCTAGTATAAAAGCGGGACGGGCGAGCCGACGAGTCAGTTCTGATTTGGAAAGCGAAGAAGTGAGTTCCAATTTGGAAAGCGAATTATTCTCCTGCGATCTAGGAGTGATCTCGTGTATTACCTGCGAAGTGTTTAAGGAAGATTTTAGTGTTTTAGTGCGTCTAAGTGTGATTTAGTGTTTTAATTGTGTTTTTGTTACTCGTCGAATAAATTAATTGTCTTTTTGTGACTTTGGCATTTTACTTGAATCTTACGTACCCCGTACCCGCAACAATTGGTGTCAGAAGTGGGATTCAAGATGCCACTTACACCACGAGAAGACAGTGAGGGTCGAGTAACGAGGAGTCAAGCTGCGGCCCTGCAAGAGGGTGAAGGGTCTTCAACAGAGGGATCAGTACCACCACCAATGGGGCCTATGGAGATTGCAGATATATTTAAAATGCTGAAGACGCAAGCCATCCGCCAGGAGGAGCTAGCCCGCCTTCAAGAAGCACAGTTTGCTAAACTGAGTGAAGAGCAAGCCCGCCGTCAGGAAGAGCTAGGCAAGGGCTTGTTGGGCGCTATTGAGAAGAAGCACGAAATATTAGAAAAACAGATCGATGCTCTCAAGGATGACGTGCTAAGCATCAAGACCCAACACGAAGATCGACTTACCCAACATGAAGATCGACTCACCCAACACGAGAATCGCCTGTGCCAGATGGATACTGAGATGCAACAGCTGCATACCAAGATGGCAAGAGTGGAGACCCGGGGTGCTTCGGTAGTATCGGATTCCCCGAAAGTGGAAGTACCCCACTTCGATGGAACGACGTCTTGGGCAGCGTTCTGGTATCAGTTCGAATCGGTGGCTAAAGGAAAGGGGTGGAACGAAGAAGAATCAATGTTAGCTTTGACTCTTGCTCTTCGTGGAGATGCCCTGCTTACATTGGAGAACCTGCCTTCGGATAACAGAACTTTAGGTGCTCTCCAAAGAGCACTAGAGGGCAGGTACAGCGACAAACACCTGGAACACGCGTATAGAGCACAACTCCGCGATCGACAACAGAAACCTGGTGAGAGCCTACAGCAATGGGCGGCGGAAATCGAGAGGCTAGTCCGACGTGCATACGTGTCATGCCCGACGATGGTGGAATCAATGATCCCGCAAGCTTTCTATGATGGCATTAGGGACGAAGATGTCAGACATGCCGTGAAGCTGGGACATCATCAGACCTTGCAGGAAGCGCTAGCCCATGCCTTGGAGGTGGAAGCCGTGCATCAGGACTCTAGAAAACATCGAATTCGGGAGGTTGTGGCAAAGGAAAACCCCTCTTTGGGTCCGATGTGCTATGGCTGCGGCGAGAGGGGCCATATTCGGAGTAGTTGCCCCAAGCGAAAATGGCCGCGTAAAACGACAGTAGCGTGCTCTACACAGGTGGACGCAGAAGAGCTGTCGTTAAACTAAAGGGAGCCAGGGCCGCGGGGCGGGCGCTGGCTGGTCAACATCGAGCCCCTACCGTCACTGTTTCACAGATTGGCAATGGGAACAACCTTACAGTGGTTGGACAGCTGAACAGCATAACGTGTCACTTTACTATTGACACCGGTGCTTCAAGAACAATAGTGCGTCCAGAACTACTGAAAAGGACTATTATGTGGAATCGCAGACCAACTGTTCAGCTTCAAACAGCAACAGGCCAGCCAGTTACCGTCTTCGGTGAGACGATGGCGAAGATAACCCTTGGAGAACAGGCCTTTGAATACAGTGTGCTCATAGCAGATATCACTGACGATTGCATCATCGGATTGGACTTTTTAAGAGACCAGAAGTGTGTGGTAGACGTCTCTAAAGGAGTACTTAGTTTCCCGGAACAAGAAGTATTCCTAGAGGGAGCGAGATCATGCGCAGTTTACTGCCTAAAAACCACGACCCTACCGCCGAGGTCTGAAACTCTGGTCAAAGTTAGATTTCCTCACAATGTGTGTCAAGGGACGAAGCGTCGTTATAGAAAACTGCGGCGACCATCCAAGTTGGATCACAGCAAGAACGCTGGCAATGACCGGAAAAGGAGCGCTAGTGCGAGTCATCAATCTTAGCGGAGATGAAGTGCAGCTACGAAGAGACTGTGTCATTGGACGGTGCGACGCAGGTCAATCAATAAGGAGACTGAAAACAGCCCGGGAACCGAAATCCTGTCAACGAGATGACGTCACGCCGCTCCTAGCACATTGTAAGGACAAGCTCTCTGAACGGGAACTTCAGCAAGCTAAAAGGTTGTTACTCGATTTTAACGACATATTTTCAAAGGGTGACCATGATTTGGGAAGGACAGGTCTCGTTAAACACCGCATAGATACGGGTGACGCACCACCAATTAAGCAGCGGCCTAGACGCCTTCCATTTGCCAAAGAAAAGGAGGTAGCAGACATGATTGCCGAGATGCAGAAGAACCGCATCATAGAACCTTCAACAAGCCCGTGGTCTTCGCCAGTAGTCCTGGTAAAGAAGAAAGACGGCAGCACAAGGTTTTGTGTGGACTACCGGTTGTTGAATAATGCAACTAAGAAGGACAGCTACCCTTTGCCCCGTATAGACGACACCCTGGACATGCTGAGCGGCATGAAGTGGTTCTCAACAGTGGACCTTAAGAGTGGTTACTGGCAAGTAGACATCCATCCAGTAGACAAAGAGAAGACGGCATTCACGACCGGAACTAGGAATGGACTGTGGCAGTTCAACGTCATGCCCTTTGGACTTTGTAACGCTCCGGCGACATTCGAGCGGTTAATGGAAAGGGTGCTGGTTGGACTACTGGGAGATGCATGCCTGGTCTATCTGGATGACATCATCGTCATGGGACGAAATTTCACGGAGCATGTTAGTAACCTAAGGAAGGTATTCACCAGAATACGAGAAGCAAACTTAAAACTCAGCCCAAAGAAATGCACGTTTTTCAAGGAAGAAGTCGCCTACTTAGGACACATTATCTCATCGAATGGTGTAAGGACCGACCCAGAGAAGATAAAAGCTGTCCAAGAGTGGCCTATACCAGCTAACAAGACCGACGTGAGATCATTTTTGGGCTTATGCGCATACTACCGGCGTTTCGTAAAGAACTTCTCCGATATCGCTAAACCACTCCATCGGCTCACGGAAGATAAACGAATATTTGCCTGGGACTCGGAATGCGATCAAGCTTTTACCAGATTAAAAGAACACCTCTGCACCAGCCCTATACTTGGCTACCCCAACAGAGAAGGAAGGTTTATCGTGGACACCGACGCCAGCAACACTGGCATAGGCGGAGTTCTGTCGCAAGAACAAGGTGAACGGGAAGTGGTGATCGCCTATTTCAGTAAGTCACTTTCGAAACCCGAAAGGAACTATTGTGTGACTCGTAAGGAACTGTTGGCGGTAGTGAAGACTCTACAACATTTCAACAAGTATCTCGTTGGAAGGCAGTTCACCTTGCGGACAGATCACGCTGCGTTAAAATGGCTCTTGCAGTTTAAGAACCCTGAAGGACAAGTGGCACGGTGGCTAGAACAACTACAGGAGTATAACTTTACAACAGAACATCGGAGTGGTCGAACGCATTTGAATGCCGACGCTCTTTCAAGAAGACCTTGTCCAGAGGCTTGCAGTCACTGCGCCAGGAAGGAAACCAAAGAAGAAGTCCGGATGATAACCACCCAGGGACTTGATAATGAATGGAGCGAAGACGCTATCAAAAAGGCTCAAAAAGAGGATAGAGACCTAAGGAAATATTTGAATGGAAAGAAGTAGGTCAGAAACCTTCTTGGAGCCAAGTAGCATCTTCAAGCCCCATTACGAAAAGTTACTGGGCGCAATGGGACAGTTTGGAGATTAAAAATGGAGTACTCTTCAGGAAATGGGAAACACCTAAAGGGGACCAAACAACACTACAGCTGATTGTACCCCGTAAACAAGTTGCTTCCTTACTGAGATACATACACGATGGGGTATCCGGAGGACATTTAGGCGTGAAGAAGACCCTAGAGAAGCTGAGACAGAGATTCTACTGGATACATTGTCGGGAGGACGTCGAAGACTGGTGCAAGAAATGTACGACTTGCGCATCAGTAAAGGGCCCACAAACCAGGAGTAAGGGCAAACTCAAGCTGTACAACGTCGGCGCTCCATGGGAAAGAATCGCAGTCGATGTAGCTGGCCCCTTTCCAGAATCCGATGAAGGAAACAAATACATCATTGTGGTCCAAGATTACTTCACTAAGTGGCCCGAAGTATTCGCTACGCCTAATCAGGAAGCAAAGACGGTCGCTAAGAAGTTAGTCCAAGAGGTGATTTGCCGATTTGGTGTACCCCTAGAGATACATTCAGACCAAGGAAGAAACTTCGAGTCAGCACTGTTTCAGGAGGTCTGTCAACTGTTGGGTATGCATAAGACCCGTACTACTCCAGCACACCCGCAATCCGATGGCATGGTCGAGAGATTCAACCAAACGTTGGAAAACCACTTGGCCAAAGTTGTCGACGAGCATCAACGAGACTGGGACCAGTACATACCGCTATTTCTACTGTCCTACCGATCTGCGATCCACGATAGTACCAGCGCTACCCCAGCAATGGTAAACTTCGGTCGAGAAATGCGGCTTCCGGTAGATGCATTGACTGGGACACCGCCAGAAGCTCCAAAACCAGTAACCGATTATGCGGCTGACCTACAGAAGCGCCTGGACGAAGTACATGCTCTAGTTAGAGACTGTAGTCTAAAGTCCAGCGAAAGAATGAAGACCCGTTATGACCGCAAAGCCAACACCGACGGTTTCGAGGAAGGAAGTCTGGTTTGGTTACACAACCCACTCAGGAAGAAAGGCAAATCACCGAAGTTCCAGCCAAGGTGGGAAGGGCCATACAAGATTATTACTAGACTGAACGACTTAACCTATCGGATCAAACAAGGAACAAGAGGAAAACCTAAAATTGTTCACATTGATCGGTTGGCTCGTTACCATGGGTCCAATGATGCTCGGGACGAGCATGACTAAGAGGGGGGTAATGTTACGACTATGTGCCCCTGCATACGGAAATAGAGCTTGTCTCAAACGAGTAAGGTCTATTATTCCGGTGTCTACTACGTTATACACGCATAGTCGCCCCCGAACCTACGCATTCGGAATACTTAGAAAATTATCGAACTCTCCAACGAACGTTCGAGAAGCTACGAGAAATATCGGGAACTATGTAGAAATCTCTCGAAGCCCTAATACGTAGCAACATGTCCGATGTCTACAAAGTCTCAATCGAAGTTACGAGAGAAAAGATCGAGAATGTTCTATTCTCTTCTAGTAAGGTCTCGCCCGCGACCGCGCTAGTATAAAAGCGGGACGGGCGAGCCGACGAGTCAGTTCTGATTTGGAAAGCGAAGAAGTGAGTTCCAATTTGGAAAGCGAATTATTCTCCTGCGATCTAGGAGTGATCTCGTGTATTACCTGCGAAGTGTTTAAGGAAGATTTTAGTGTTTTAGTGCGTCTAAGTGTGATTTAGTGTTTTAATTGTGTTTTTGTTACTCGTCGAATAAATTAATTGTCTTTTTGTGACTTTGGCATTTTACTTGAATCTTACGTACCCCGTACCCGCAACAGTATATAACTCAATATCGCCCAAAGTGTCGCTTAAAACAAATAGCCTTTCACCCCTCGATATCATAATTCATAAGCTATTCTAAATAAATGTGTGTAAAATAATAGGACGATGCACTCACACGTCGGCGGTGGTGAGCAGCGTGGTGAACCAGAGCTTGTGTCCGGTGTGGTTGCGCAGCGCGTACGGCACGAAGGGCGAGCGGCGCCGGTGCCCCGCCGGGCTGCCCTTAGGCGACTGCTCCGACGTGTTCGACGGCTGCACACACATATACATTCATCTACATTAATATAAAAACTAAAGAGAATTAACATTTTAGAGGAGTCACGTACCCAGCCCTAAAACTTGTGTCTTGGGGTTATCCCGTCTGACGGTCGTTCAACCCATGATAGTTCAAGATAAGTTCTGTATCTGAAACACTCGTTAGTGATGTGTGTTACCTGCGGCGCGTAGTAGTCGGCGGTCCAGTTGTTGCGCACGAGGCGCAGCAGGTCGATGAGCGCGCTGGTGACGTTGGCGTGCAGCGTGTCCGCCGACGCCACGCCCACCTGCACGCGCCCCAGCGACAGCCGCGTCGACAGCGTGTTCTCCCAGTGCGTCGAGAATCTGCCACACACACACACACACGTTGCACTCAAATACTTTGTGTTATTGACATGTTACAACCCCCTGACATTTACATTTCAAATCCAAGATGGCCGCCGCCACAAAATGGTGTATTAACATTTTAAACAAAATTCAAATCAATTCATTTATTCATTCGGCAGCTATAATGCCACAGGCAGTCACTACAACACCCCGTTATTTTTTAATCGGGGCGGGTCAAAAATAAATAGTTTTTGGATATTACGAGACCCGATTGTTACTAAAATCTTTTATTTGTTAGAATTTCTAAAAATGAAAATATGATGTGCCTGTATTCTGTGAGGACTCCGGTCGATCCGGGACCATTCATACCGAAGCGTGGCTCTATCACTGTTGCACTTGCACAATATGAATGTGTTTTTATGATAAACTCGTAATTAAACCTCATAATTGGATATTAAAATAGTTCTAAATCACCAACTAAATAACAATGCCGGTGTTATTTGAAATGATTCTTACTTCCAAGGCTCTATGACGGGCTCCCAGCCGGACAGCGCCCGGTTGTAGTAGTCGGCGGACAGCACCGCGGCCAGGCGGCCTCCCCCCGCGCCCGCGCCCCCCGCGCCTCCTCCGGGCCCGCCGGCGCCGGGCGCGGGCGGCGGCGGGCCCGCGGGCGTCGACACCAGCAGCGGGTCCTCTAGGCTTTCCTCTGTTTTGCGGAGATCCTGGATTATGAAAGCATTACATTACATGATTTATTTATTTATTTCATGGAAAACAAACAGCATTTATATTTCACAAATAGTACAGATAAGATGGAATACATATGCTTTAAGCAGTTTTCGCTAATAGAAAAGTTATACAATTCCAAAATGTTGTTTAGATGTTTGTAGGTGTAATATACAAACCAGTAAAAGAAAGAAAAAATAAATTCATTGTATTTGGAAGTATATCTCTAAAAACTAAATAATTTTGGGTTTAAATCCCACAGTGTGTATACCGTTAAATTTTAATCGTTTTAATCCCGAAGCACTTCTAATAAGTAACAAGAATAAATCCCGATTAATATGTTAGATCATTAAAATAAGCAAAATCAAAACCAGATGTCCAATACTATTACATACTGTCTGTTGACATCTTCTTCTTTATTTATTTCATGGGTTCATCCATTCGTACACGATAGATTAAAATGGAGTTTGTTAGTAGAAATTTTAACTTATATGATGTAATAAACGAACCTGCTCGACGACTAGCTCGGCGAGAGACACTTCCAGCAGGGGCACGTCGGAATCCAGGCAGTCGTCGATGACGCATAACGTTATACATTCCGCGTTCACCTGGAGTAAAGGTTACACACAAATAGGAAAAGTTTGACAAAATATATATATATATATATTTCAATAAACAAACAGATCTTAGCTAAAAATACTGTTTATTTTGTATTTATAACTTATTTTCTTGATTCCTTAAAATAAATTTTGAAAGGTTAACTGGTAGAGAATGCCCCTGGGCATTAAGTTCGCCTATTGTAAC
Source organism: Cnaphalocrocis medinalis (assembly GCA_014851415.1). NCBI lineage: Eukaryota > Metazoa > Arthropoda > Insecta > Lepidoptera > Crambidae > Cnaphalocrocis > Cnaphalocrocis medinalis. The sequence goes on from CM026279.1 coordinate 131,217, forward strand.
AAATTTTTGTGCAATAAAGTTTAAATAAATAAATAAATATTCCTTTTGCCGTTAAAAGGGTAAGCTAAAATAATGATATATTTATCAATTATTATTAAGAATGGAGCGATTAATAGAGATCCGTCAGGCACACCAAACTTTTTTTTACTAGGACCGATAGTAAGGCTAATTCCACAATTATATTTTCTTACTATTCCTGACTCTTTCCTTGTAAGACGTGTACGTTGTGCAATTTAATTGCAATAAGTACGTTTTAATAGTTCCTATCAAAAATCGATCAACGAATGTAGGACCTAGACGGGAAATTTAATTTTTAATTTTAGTTTAATTACCTGCACAGCCCGCAGCGGCCAGATGGACGACTTGGCGGGCGGCGGCGGCGCGGCGCTGGGCGGCGGCGCGCGCAGCCAGCGCGGCGCGTACACGCCCCACGCGCCCGCCCCCGCGCCCGCGCCCCCCGCACCCGCGCTCATGTGCTCGCTGTTGGCCGGCGCGTCCTCCGAGCTCGAGCTGGGGACTAGTTTGCCTGCAATCGGTTTATTTAAACTTATACACTTACTTATATATCATTAATAAACATCTTAGGTCAATTTAACCTTGATGAGTTCCGGGTCACGAGGAGATTGGAGGCTATGAAATTGCTGATAAGCTTAGGGTAGGATCAGAAGGTTTATGGCTCAGAACTCATATTGACACTGTAAACATTTACACTTTAAAAAAAAAAGAAGTTCGATGAAAATATGAAGGAAAGTATTACCAATAATTCATCATTCTCATTGTAAAAACGATTGTATTGAGACAGCTGTAGGTTTTCCAAATAAAAGAAAATAAATATATTCCACTGTCCTCTGAGTGAATTCGCAAGGACCACATTATATGTATTATGTTATAAGTAGGATTAGCTTAAGTAAAATAGGTATATATTATAATAGGTATAGTAATAGTTAGACTGTCGCATTAGGTTAAGTAAACCTGTAAAGATAGTTTAAGTAAGGAAGAATAAATAAATAAATAAAAATAAAATAAATAAATAATAGCAAAAAAATATACCTGACAAGGCCGCCCGCGCCTGCGCGGGGAGCGACTGCAGCATGGACGCGAACATGCGCATGTCGTGGTAGGACAACCTCAGGTTCAGTGTGCCCATCGTTACCTGAAAATAAACTAAAGCTCAAACACATGTCGAAAAGAACCAGAAGTTGTCACGACAAGCTATGATGTAATCTTTCGCTACCATAAATGTCATTTCAATGCAGTAATTGCAGTTTAAGTCATAAAAAATTTATTAATAAATAAATTTTGCCTTAATCCAGTAGTGGGATAATGTAGACTATGTACGAGAAACAATTTGAGAATTATTATAAAAGCAATTACTTTTAATTATGCTTACAGTAAGTTGTTCACATTCGTCTCAATGTGTCGTCCCGTTGCATCCGGATCCAAATACTGGATCAGTCAGGGGTCCAATTGGTAAGTTTTTTGGAGTATGTGCTCTAAGATTTTCCTTAATTTAGAGGTGTATGTTTTGTGTGTGTTTTTATATGAGTTGTGTTCAACAAATAGAATGCATTGTGTCTCACGTGCAGCACGCGGTCTGCGTGCAGCGTGGCGTGCAGCGCGGCGGGGTCCACGATGGACAGCGCCGTCTCCTCCTCCAGCCCCAGCACGCACGAGAACACCTCCAGCTCGTTCAGCGAGCACGACACCGGCTTCAGCGGGTCCGACAGCCGGTACGTTATCACCGTCGTACTCTGCGAACACACCACAATATATAAAGCCGATTGCCTGTGACAGCCTTAGGCGCTACGCACAACACTAGTCGATTCGATTGCGGTTCATTTTTAAACAGTACGATTACTTTCGAAAGCCAATAAGCGCCGTATACTCTGATTTTTAATCATGTGGAGTGAAGTGACAGATGTGGATGTCAAGTTTCTATACATTTTGACATTTTGCATCTGTCAAATTGAGTGATAATGTATGGGGATGACACATTGACCTCTGTCAGTTTACTCCACATGATTAAGAATCAGATTTTAGGTATAATGCGTCTATAATGTCATGAAATTAGTCAATGGTGCCACTACCGCTTATGTCATAGGGTATGGTATAGTCCGCGGCATTTAGCAATGGCAATGATCGTAGACCGGAAGAGTAGATTTGGTGCGAAGCAGTTCAAAATACCTTTTACCATGTAGTCTTATCTTCTTAGCGCGGTACTTATCTCGGTATACTCTCGGGTAACAACGCGGTTTTACCTATTACCGTAAAGGCAAACAATCACCCGCAGTATGACGGCGTTGGTGTCCCACACGGAGGCGTCCTCCACCAGCACGAGCTGCGAGTCCGTGACGTTGAGCTTCAGCTCCATCTGCCCCTCGCCGCCCGCCGCGCTGTGCGGGCTGTGAGGCTGCTGGCTGCTCACTGGGTCGTCCCTGCGATACAACATTCATCATCATCATGTCAACCCACATCCGCCCACTGCTGAGTCTCTTCTAAATTTCGCTACTCCCTACAGTCACCAGCCAACCTCATCCATTATTTCCCCACTACCCTTACAATATCGTCGGACCAACGGGCACACAGGACGTCGCCCTAATCTAATACAACAACAATATACACATTAATAATAAATTTTCAAAAAAAAAGCTACCAAAAATATCTAATCTAATATTTGACTAGCCCTTAGCATGATCAGTCGGTTCTACATTTATATTGATTTTAATCACGTGGCAATCAGAATTCAAGAAACTAGTCAAGCCTATTATCTAGTAACAACTATCAATTGCCTTAGCTTTCCCTCTTATGGTATGATCGATAAGTTAATATAATTTTCCTTCAGTCCAGTTAAAACACAAGTTGACATTATAGAAGATGCAGGTGAAACTCACAGGTGCATCTGGTCGGGGTCGGCGGGCGGCGCCGGCGGCTGCATGATGAACTGGTTCACGGCCTCCCACCAGTCCAGGATCGCCATCAGCCGCATGTTGTTCACTAGTATTGTGTACGCGCAGGATTCGCCTCGCTTTCTGCAATATGATAAGAACATTTGTAGGAAATAAGATACTAGTTGCTCCGTTTGTGGACAAAATATCATAGACGCTTGTCAAACGGGTGACAGACAAGAGACGCTCGCGCTCGGGTTAGTCTGTGCAGTGTCTATGAGTGCGTTGCGCAAGCGATCTTTGTATTTAAATCGTCTGTATCTTTCTGTTTAACGAGTAACCGTGATAGAGTTCGACTGTGTTACCCCAAACTTACAGATATAATAAGAGAAGTTACCGAAGGCTCAATCAACGGAGAAGAAGAAATATGATTTTAAATTTTCGCATTGCATTATTTATTTATTTTTATGCAAATGTTGGCAGACTTGTGACTCCACTGGTGTTACCTATAAGTTATCTATGGGCAACGGTAATCGCTTACCATTAGAAGATCCATCTGCTAGTGTACAGATAAAATAAAGCGGCGCTAGTACCTGGCGTGCACCTCGGCCTGCACGCTGTGGCGGTGGTCGGGCATGGGCTGCACGATGTGGCTGAACACGTTGCCGCGCCGGTTGGCCGGCTCCGCCGCGTACCGCGTGTCGCTCACCAGGATCTCCTGCGCACGTACACACATGTCATCATCACCCCACCGTCTCTTTACCGGTTACGGTCAAAGCCATCACTGCGGACCCCAGAGTACGCTAAAACCCTGATCCAAAATTGAATAAGTCTAAAGTAACGTATCAGCATACCATCTCATTGTAGGGCAAAGGAGTAGTAATCGAGTCGTCACTACTATGGCGAGATCCTTTAGGATACAAATCTTTTACGATTTCTCGTCAGATTTAAAGATGAATCATAGCCCTTAACGCATTGAGAGCCATTATCACAACATTAATGGATATCAAATAGAAAACCTATTGGAAACGTGCAGGTTTCCTCATGAAGATTATCCATACCGCCGAACTTAGATTTGAAAAACCGAGCACAAAACTATATTTGAATTACGCACCTTCCGTATTCCTCACGGAAAGAAGCGTAGTTCAAATATAGGCGCGCGTTTTTACCCTCCGAGCGAGAGGTGCGTTTACCTGCGAGACCAGGTCGATGTCCTGGCTGAGGTCGGAGTAGGTCTCGACGAGCAGGCGCGACTTGATGAAGTTGACGCAGGCCAGCGACGCCGCGCCGTGCGCCGGCTCCAGCCGCACCGTCACGTCGTGCAGGTCCAGCTTCAGCGAGCTCGTCGTCCACACCTGCGACAGTCGTTTGTTTTACGTGATAAATGGCAGATGAGCGGACTGGTCTTCTGATGATAAGCGATTAGCACCGCTCGTAAACACAAGCTATACCATAGTCAAAAGTGTGATGCAAAAGTTTCAACCTTAAAAAAATCCATTCAGTTGTTTTTACATTCTCTTACACGTTCCTTACCATGCATCTACTGCTCGCAATTCCTACATGTTGGTATTATTGAGAGATGAATAAACAAATGAGTGTTAGTAGTAGGGTGTGACCTGGTCGGCGGCCTGCGGCGCGGGCGCGGCGCCGGGCGGGTCCAGGCCGGCGAGCGGCTCGCCCAGGTTGTGCGCCAGCACGCCGCGCACCAGCCGGTACTGCGCCGGGTCCAGCGCGCACTGCAGCGTCGTCAGCGTGCCCTGGATCGTCATGTCCGGAACTGCACACACGATGCATAAAAATGTTAATAAAAAAAAATATAGCAAAGTTATAAATAAAGTTCTTCAGAACATATTCGCTAATAAAGTAGAGAATGTAAAGGAAAACGTATTACTTAGATTATCGTTGCACACAACACTATCATAATTAGAGTAACCCCACACCGACGTCCTTTAAGCGTCGGCGTCTCACCGGCGCAGAATGCAAGTGTGAAGAGGATGGCCGGCGTGAAGACGCCGACGCTAGGTGTGGGATCAGTGTTATATTAATCTACAGTTGAGTGTGGTCCCAGCGCGGTCGGTACCTACCGGACTTGGTGCGCTGCGACACGTTGAGCTCGAGCGTGAAGGCGAGGTGCGCGGGCGCGCGCAGCAGCGGTGAGTGTGGTCCCAGCGCGGTCGGTACCTACCGGACTTGGTGCGCTGCGACACGTTGAGCTCGAGCGTGAAGGCGAGGTGCGCGGGCGCGCGCAGCAGCGGTGAGTGTGGTCCCAGCGCGGGTCGGTACCTACCGGACTTGGTGCGCTGCGACACGTTGAGCTCGAGCGTGAAGGCGAGGTGCGCGGGCGCGCGCAGCAGCGGTGAGTGTGGTCCCAGCGCGGTCGGTACCTACCGGACTTGGTGCGCTGCGACACGTTGAGCTCGAGCGTGAAGGCGAGGTGCGCGGGCGCGCGCAGCAGCGGTGAGTGTGGTCCCAGCGCGGTCGGTACCTACCGGACTTGGTGCGCTGCGACACGTTGAGCTCGAGCGTGAAGGCGAGGTGCGCGGGCGCGCGCAGCAGCGGTGAGTGTGGTCCCAGCGCGGTCGGTACTACCGGGACTTGGTGCGCTGCGACACGTTGAGCTCGAGCGGTGAAGGCGAGGTGCGCGGGGCGCGCGCAGCAGCGGTGAGTGTGGTCCCAGCGCGGTCCGGTACCTACCGGACTTGGTGCGCTGCGACACGTGAGCTCGAGCGTGAAGGCGAGGTGCGCGGGCGCGCGCAGCAGCGGTGAGTGTGGTCCCAGCGCGGTCGGTACCTACCGGACTTGGTGCGCTGCGACACGTTGAGCTCGAGCGTGAAGGCGAGGTGCGCGGGCGCGCGCAGCAGGGGAGGCCCCCGGCGCGCCACCCTCCCCCCCCGCGCGCCGCTGCAGCGCCACAGCGACGCGCCCTCCAGCCGCGCCAGCCGCACGTCCAGCATCTCCGGCTCGCCTGAAAAGTTGTTCGAGTGGATTTCTAAAGCCAAGTGCAAGTCGGACTCGCTCATGCCGGGTTCCATATCAGAAAATAACATTAATTTTTATATTTTAAGTTCTAACTAATCTTGGGCGAACAAAATCGGTCGCCAAGAACATCACTAAGTACACCCCATCCCTGATGTCTTGTGACAGTGGAACTGTCAATTCATTCTGAGAAAGATTCGCGCGCTGTGATTGTGATTCATGTGCTAGTTATTTATATATTTTTAAGTTTTATGTAATGTTTGTTTCTAATAAATAAGTTGGGAACCCATTCGTTTTCTATCTTTGTATCTTTATGCGGTTCACAAAATAACCAAGTACTTTCCAAATTGCAACAATATAACTTTTATAATTTCTGATAAAATGGATGTGACATACCTACGAACGCAAAGGCAAACAGACATTTAGCTACGAAACCCTAGAAAGGGTCACCTTTTAGTGAGGGTAATATCTTATTGTGTCATGTTTCCGTCTATTCGAAACCGATCTACGCCGTAAAGTGGAATAGCATGCTGCGATGCTGCTGGCCTGCTACCTGTGTGCGCGGGGCTGACGGTGCTGACGGTGCCGGACTCGCCGGCGCGGCGGAAGGCGTTGTGCAGCGTGAGGCGCGACAGCTCCACGCACAGCGCGGCGCGCGCGCGCGGCGACACCGGCAGCACGATCACCGGCAGCGTGCACGACACCGCCAGCTGCCGCAGCGCCGCGTGACCCGCCCCGCCCGCGCTCGTGGATACCTCAACAACAACATACACTTATTGCCGCACGAGGACACATTGCCACTTTAATAAAAACTAGTGGTCCGCCCTCATTTCGTTTTGGGACACGTAGTACCAAAAGACCTCTCAATTTAAGAAACATTATTAAAGAATTGCTCGATTCTGATTTGAATCACCTGAGATATCACAACTTTAAGAGCACATATTTTGGGCAAGCCCAAAAACGCTCTATACAAATGGCTACAGGCAAGTGAGTCACACGCCCGTATCTTGTATGCGCGTCTAGTAAATTTTGTTTGGTAGCTATATCAATGTTTCGTTTATGTAAATGGTTTCATATAAAAGTTGGTGAAAAATGTATGGGTAGTCGATGATATATATTTTTTTTTAATTTATACTTTAAAAATAGACTTGCCCATGAAACTTGAATGCTCATAAAACCAGCTAGACGTTATATTTTTAACTGAAAAGTTGGCCATTGGTTCTCATTTACCAGTATTTTGGAAAAGTATAAATATTTTTTACTATATCGAGATTAATCAAATACCCTATTGTAGGTTCTTCGGGGCCCCCTTGGTAACGGGAGCCCTTATGGCAAAGACGGTATTGGTTAGCTGTCTACCAATAGATAGCGCTGGGCGTCGATTGCAACGCGATAGTCTCTTTATAAATAGTATAGAAGATAGATATTGACCCTTATTTAATAGGCCATTTTATATGCCCATACCCATATGTATGAGCATTAAGGTTAAATGACGTCTTCGAGTGCGGTAGTTAGATTATCACCCGAATGCCCCAGGTTTTGCCGTGACTGTCTCTCTGTCTTCTCCTTCTTCCGAGGGCGCGCGTGGATGCTACGTGAGTGCAACCATTACATTCAGTAGGTGTTGAACTAGTGTTTATCGATAAACAGCGTAATAAGAACTCTACAACTAAAGTACACTCGAAAGGTCTCAGATTGTTTTAAGCATTGATAGTCTTCGTAATATTTGATGTTCTCTTAAGTAATATTTGAAGGAAATAGTAGGGGGTAGCAACCTTGCGTCGCGCCTGCAGTATGACGCGGCGCAGCATGCTGAAGTCGCGCGCGATGCAGTGCAGCTCGTGGATGAAGCGCTTGGTGTGCACGTACGTGGCCGGGCCCACGCGCACCTCCAGCCGCGAGCCCGCCGCCGCCGCCGACGCACCCGACGCACCCGCCTCCGGGCCCTCCGTCGGGCTCAGTCTGCACACGCATAAACACAATCAGGAATGACGACGGTTCTTTACCAATGAGGGTTTTTGTAAACGCGAAATCCGAACGTCAACGTAACGCCATCTGCGTTACGTTGACGTCAGATCCAACTTTGGCGACATTGGTTGGATACGTCAAAATGTAACCAATCCACTCATTGTTGGACCTGACGTCAACGTAACGCCATCTATCGAATTTTGCATTTGTAAAAACCCTTAAAACGTCCTCGATATTAATATCGGTACATGCCGCGGCAAATAAGTCTAGCGCTAACCCTGAGTGCGAAAAATCCATTTCGTTTATAGTGAACTATTTTACAAGTACGCAAATATACTACTTACGCCGAACGTTAGACTTATAAGCCGCGGCTTGTAACCAATTACTTATTGATTTGAATAGATATTTAAACAATGAATCATTTTGCAAATAAATAGATCAGATAGATGGCGTTGGAATCCAACGCTATTGGCGTTTTGTACGCAACATTAACCTTCTAACAAGACACGTCAAAATATAACAAATCCACCTGTGTACTACAGCTAACGCTTATATAACGCCATCTAGCGGATTTTAACTATCAATTTCAACGAAATATCAAAGATCATGACTAACCTTTGATAATGGAATGTCAGCGCATGATCCGCGTGCGTGCGGAACCGGTCCCGCCAGAGCACATTCCTCGGCGACAGGTCCGTCAGCCGCAGGGCGCCCTAGCCTGCCCTTGAGCTCCCGCGTCACACCCGGGGCGCCCCCGGCGGTGTCGCCCGGGGTGTCACCCGGGGTGTCGCTCGGGGTGTCGCCCGGGGTGCCGGCAGGGGCAGGGTTGGTGGTGGAGCAGAACCAGGCGCGGGACACGCGCGCGCGGCACCACTCGCCCGCGCCGTGCACCACCACCACGCTGAGCGAGCGCACGGACACCTCGGTCTGGGTGGAACCCACTTCTTGCGGGGAGGTGGCTGTCGTTGACGCCGCTACATAAATAAACAATGTGGGTATGTTGATAACATTTATGCAATTTTTCTCACCGCCCAATCCAATAATGTAGAGCCGGATTTTTCGATTAATTCGAGTTTGTAAGTGGCGAAGAATAGTTAAATTTGTAGTTTATAAGATGTCGTGTTTGTAATGCAGCTGAAGGAATGTAGTCAGAGCAACTCTTCTAAAAATGTTTTTACTGTAATTCATCTGATGAAATAATGATAAAATAAAAGTGTATGATGGAAGTTTGAGTCCGTAGGTATAGTAAAGTCGTATATCTTTGCAGGCGATATATACGTCCATGCGGACAAATATAACGAAGTTTCCTATTTCAATATTAAGTATGTTACCGGTCTGCTGCGGCTCCGGGCCGGCCTCCTCCTGCGGCAGGTCGTCGCCCGCCACGCCGAAGAAGTCCAGCACCGCCACCCAGCTGTCCGCGCTCACCACCAGGTTCAGGCAGTTGAAGTCCACTTTCGTAAGTTTTGTTATCTAAAAAGTTCCGGAAATAACATGTTCATTTGCTTGACAATAAATCGAACTCAATTATTATTCATTTATGTAAGTAGCACTACCAAAGCGGCCATTTTTAAAACTAAATAATATCCTGATTAGAACCCATAATAATAAGTGTAATGAAACATCCAATGGCGTTGAAGTTGGTTAGTCCAATAGAACGCCAACTAACGAATCTGTCAACCCCATTGGGACTAAAGCTACCTTTTAAGGAAGCGTGACATATTTATACCTCTACAGCGGTAGAAGTTGTCAAGAAATATAAAATTAAGTATATTTATTGGTCTCTCTCCAAAGTATAACGCTATTCTGCTTTCCTGCGTGTCAAGCTATTTTGTGAAAGGCATAATGCCATATATCGGTCAAATGAGACATACAGAGTAACTACTGAGTTTCTTGCTGATTCTTCTCGGCAGAAATCGACTTTTCGAATCAGCGGTAGCTTACATAATATTTTACTTTCATAAATGTTCTGTAAGGACTTAAATTGAATAAAGAATATTTCTATTTGATGCGTAGTGTCACCGCACCGTACCCTGTTGAACTTCTCCTCGAAGAGCGGATGGTCGGGGTCCCTGGTGTGCACGGAGACCCAGACGAGGTTGTCGTCGGGCGCGCGGGGGTCGGGGCGCGCGGGCGCGGGGCCGTGCGGCGAGCGCGCCGGCGAGCACGGCGGCGTCGCGCCGCACTTGCTGTCGCGCTTGTTGCCGCGCAGCTGCCGGTGCACATAACACGTTTTATAATACCATCGAAACAATTAACCGTGGTTTTTCAGCCGCGCACCACTATAAACAGTTTGCCAACAAAGATCAGGGTTAAAAACACATTTACAGTAAATATTTTTACCGTACCGTTACCGTCAATAATCCGAATAGTAAGTTAATCGATTTCTAGACAGATGATCAGCTTTCAGAAAATATCAAAGATCAAAAGACCGCGTGTGAAAAATCTGCTAGATGGCGTACTTGAGAAGTGATGTCCATCTACACGGTGATTAGTTATTTTTGATGTGAGATGTCAATATGTCACTAAACAACCAATGACGTCGAAGTTGGACCATAGTTCTCACGTACGCTATCTAGTTTTTTCGCATTTTCACACGCGGTAGCCCGCTTTAAATCTATTATTTAAACTATTTTTCTAAAATCCTTACATGGACTGGCGCGCTAAGAATTCACCAGAAAAGTATCTTCAAAAATAAAATTAAGCACCGTTTCTTATTTTCCGGAAGTTCATCAACTATTTATTATACGGTGACATATTATACACCTCTAATTCCGTGAATTTTCTGAAAGATTGCTTACAACAAGTGGGCCTTATCTTATACCACAAAGCCGATGACGAAGGATAGTCTATTCACGCTATTGTGGTAACCATAACCCGGTCCTTCTACTCATTAGATTTTTATAAAAGAAAGGTTTGACATATAAATACATCCGTTGCCACTCACCATCTTGTCGATAACGTTGAGCTCGCTGGGCAGCGAGCCGGAGCGGGCGCGCGGCGGCGCGGACGCGGCGTCGTCGTGCAGCGGGTGCGCCGTGAGGAAGTCGGGGCAGGACTTGGACACGAACACGGCCTTGGCCGGCGGCTGCGGCTGGTGCGACTCCATCAGCATGCGGTGCTTCGAGCCCGGCTCCTTCGTCAGGTCCTCCATCGTTATGGAGTGGAGCGACACCTACAGAGATAGTCATTTGATTTCTGTCGCTTCTTTCACAATTCAGTTTTTTGATACATCATGTAAATCATCCATAATAGTAGCTTTGATATATTTGCTTCGGACAGTTTTTGTTGTTTTTACTGAATAGGAATCACAATCACACACAATCACAATTTAGAGAGCATAAAAGTACTGTTAAACAAACTCAACTATGTTTTTTTGACATTAAAGTTGTAAATAGACGATACACTTAAATAATAAGAGATATCTGTGGCACTCGTTTGGATTGTGTGTAGTTTAACATAAGTAAAAAAATATACAAGGTGTACCAGTGAAGATTTACATCACTTTAACCACGTCTTTTACTGATCCTTCTGAGCAACATTTAATTTAATTTCACGATTTTTGAAATTTCGTCAAAAGTTTTTCCCATCTAAAAACTTTCGGAACAAACAGATCACGTCATCTTGAATGTTTTTAATATGAATTTCTAAAAGTGTCGTTCATATCAATCGATTCGGTAGAAGACGTGGCTGAAGGGATGTAAATGTTTAGAGATGTGGAGAATGTATCTGTTGGTGGGTGGTGGGTATGGTAAGTGCCGGGTGTCGCACCTGCAGCTGCGTCTCGTGCTGTCGCGCGGCGCGGTAGAGCAGCGCGAAGTCGCGGAAGGCCAGCTCCACCACGCTGCGCGCGCCGCCGCCCAGGTCCGCGCGCAGCTCCACGCTCAGCCGGCACACCTCCAGCTTCACTGCAACCACAAGCGATCAGCATCGTTTCAGCCAACAGACGCCCCTCAATGTTCTCCGCACAAATCGGTTCTGTGCCGCCCGTATCTAAGAATTTTATGGATTGCCACTCGAGCCAATTTTGGGCTACAATGCGACCTTAGATCTCGTGAGAATCTTATCATTTTTATACGAATAATGTTCAATATGAAAAATCGAATTTATGGCCGTAAGAAAACGACTCGTCCAACTCGTTCGTCATCGGTTGATTCGTACGAAAATTCATAATTTTGAGGAGATACGTCAAAATATAACCAATCAGTCATCGTTGGCGACGTGTAATGCCATCTACGGGATTTTTCATTTGCAAACACCGTCATTATTTTACCTGTTAGATGCGTATGTCGGCGACGGGGCGGTTGGCGAGCGGCAGGCGCGGGCTCGTGGGCGGTAGGGGCGGCGGCGGCGGCGGCGGCGGGCGGCTGCGGCGCGCCCAGCGCGGCCAGGCGCAGCGCCGGGTCCAGCTGCAGCGTGGGCACCGCCGGCTCCAGCAGCGCGCCGCCGCCCGTCACGGCCTACGCAGATCGTAACATGTTACTTTACACCTAGATGTCTTCATCATCATTTGTGCCTCCACTTGCGACTGACAGATTCGTAAGTGTTCTGTATGGACCTAACTTGAATAAAGTTTTTTTCTATTTCTATTTCTAGATGTTGCGGGAATCTATGGGCGGCGACGATCGTTTATAAGGCGCCCTCCTATCTCTTTGGACATCGTATCGAACCGTACAAATGGAGACATAAATTTGTAATAGTTATAAAGAAGACTAACTTCAGAATAATATGTTTTGTAATAAGACGTTAGGGCCACCATAATCTTTGCTAAACTTATTCACTAATCTCTCTGAGGCTAACTTAGAGCTCTAGATGCCCGTACTGTGGGCCACGGGCCAGTGACTCGGGGACTCACCTGCGCGTAGGTCATGGCCCGCTCGCTGGGCCCGGGGCCCCGCGGCTCGCCGGGCGGCGTGTGGTGCGCGGTGGCCACCCATCGCACTGTGTCCAGCAGCTGCTCGTACTGTGGGACTCACCTGCGCGTAGGTCATGGCCCGCTCGCTGGGCCCGGGGCCCCGCGGCTCGCCGGGCGGCGTGTGGTGCGCGGTGGCCACCCATCGCACTGTGTCCAGCAGCTGCTCGTACTGTGGGACTCACCTGCGCGTAGGTCATGGCCCGCTCGCTGGGCCCGGGGCCCCGCGGCTCGCCGGGCGGCGTGTGGTGCGCGGTGGCCACCCATCGCACTGTGTCCAGCAGCTGCTCGTACTGTGGGACTCACCTGCGCGTAGGTCATGGCCCGCTCGCTGGGCCCGGGGCCCCGCGGCTCGCCGGGCGGCGTGTGGTGCGCGGTGGCCACCCATCGCACTGTGTCCAGCAGCTGCTCGTACTGTGGGACTCACCTGCGCGTAGGTCATGGCCCGCTCGCTGGGCCCGGGGCCCCGCGGCTCGCCGGGCGGCGTGTGGTGCGCGGTGGCCACCCATCGCACTGTGTCCAGCAGCTGCTCGTCACCCGCACTGTGTCCAGCAGGCTCGTACTGTGGGACTCACACTGCTGCCGTAGGTCATGGCCCGCTCGCTTGGGCCCGGGGCCCCGCGGCTCGCCGGGTCGGCCGTGTGGTGTCGCGGTGGCCTACCCCTCGCACTGTGTCCAAGCAGCTCTGCTCGTACGTGGGGGACTCACCTGCGCGTAGGGTCATGGGCCCGCTCGCTGGGCCGGGGGCCCGCGGGCTCGCCGGGCGGCGTGTGGTGCGCGGTGGCCACCCATCGCACTGTGTCCAGCAGCTGCTCGTACTGTGGGACTCACCTGCGCGTAGGTCATGGCCCGCTCGCTGGGCCCGGGGCCCCGCGGCTCGCCGGGCGTCGTGGTGGTGCGCGGTTGGCCACCCATCGCACTGTGTCCAGCAGCTGCTCGTACTGTGGGACTCACCTGCGCGTAGGTCATGGCCCGCTCGCTGGGCCCGGGGCCCCGCGGCTCGCCGGGCGGCGTGTGGTGCGCGGTGGCCACCCATCGCACTGTGTCCAGCAGCTGCTCGTACTGCTCGCGCCGCGCCGTCACGTGCAGACCGCCCACCACGCCGCCGCTCACTTCACACTGCGACGAACACACGAGTAACTAAGTTAACGTTCGACAAACAAACGTATTCATTCCTGAAACTCTAGCAACGCGTCAATGACATGAAAAACCATCTGATTTCATCATCAGTGTCTTGCTTGGTCGTTTACAGATTCTAGCATAAAAAAGTAGGTTGTATTTGTAGTACAAATGCTAAGCTCAGTGCTAAGGTATTGACCTTAGCACTGAGGACACTTACAAATCAACCAATGACAATAAACCACAGACAAAAGTGATTTGTAAGGTAAGATAAGCACATTTCACAAAATTCAGAGTTCGCAAATTTCACCTGAGTCTCGATAACGTACTCAAACAAAAACGATCTGTAAAACAATGTGGTACGGAAGTATACCTGGTGCGACAGGTCCCCCTCGCAGTAGCTGATGGCGAACTGCAGCGCCGTGTTGTGCAGCACGGGCTGCCCCGCCGACACGTCGTACACCTCCTCCATGTTGTCGCTGTTCAGGGTCATGCTCTTCAGCTTCTCGCTCACGTCCAGCTGTGGACACAGGAAAAACGTTTCATATTCCCCCAGAAGCAGAAGGTCCTTTCAGTAACTACCCGTATAAAGACTACTGTATGAAGACTTTATACATAAAAGTTTTTATGACGTAACAATGAAAATACTACCTGGAGAACACGGGCAGTCTCCAGAAAGTCTTCAGAAAATTTAAGGTGCTCATACATTCCTGGAGGAACATGATAGGTTGGAGTCACTAACCAGCCAAGTTCCTCTCTTCGAGCGAAATAAGCTCACTTGACGCCCATTTGCGGGTACCACCAGTACAAAAGAAGATAAAGAACCATGAAGATAAATGTAATGTGATGAAGAGGTGAAGAGCATGTAATAGTGGTGAGCAGGAGGAAAAGAGACGAGAGGAATATGTGGAAACTGATCGATTTGACTGAGAAGAAAGTAGATGATTTGAAGACGAGTAACAGGAACTTATGAAAGAACCCGAATAGCCAGCGAACGGGACAGAATGATGATAACGAAAAACAAATGAATTATTTCTGTATAGGGCGCTCACCGTGGCTAGCGAGATGTCTCTGAGCCGGCAGCGGTAGGTGGTGCGCGAGGGCGGGCCGGGCTTGTTGGCCAGGCTCATGCGGCCCAGGTGCGCCACCAGCACCTGGCTGCTGTTCGCCGCCCGCGGTAGCACTACTACGGGAGATTCTAGTTCCACGCTCACGCTAAAATTTCAAATTAGTTCAGAATTCGTCAATAACGTCTTTCAAATATTGCTAGTTTAATTAAATACCATAATTATATCATTATTGGAATGAGGGTTTTGGCAAATGCAAAATCCGATAGATGCCGTTACGTTGACGTCAGGTCCAACATTGGTCGTTCTGTACCTAACTTCGTAATTATGACAAGCCGTACAACGTAACGCCATCTATCGGATTTGGCATTTGCAAAAACCCTCATTCCATTATATTGGATGCAAGGCAAAACCGCTCTCAAAGCTTTAAGTAGTAAAATATTTGGAAATTAAATATTACCTGAGCACGATCCTCTCGGGGTGAATGTCAGGCGGGTCGTCCAGCGAGCAGCCCAGGCTCACGGTGCGGCGCCGCGGGGACACCCCCTCCATCGACTGCGAGAGCCGTGGGTTCGCGTATAGGGATTCTCCTCTGAAAAGTTACATAGCATCTTATTCAAAACCTGTGAGTGACAATCACAATAAGAAGTGAAACCTCAAAACCTCCCTTCTGAGTGGTTTCAGATTAGCGTATTTTTCTGTGCGTATTGTCGTTTCAGCATACGTGCATAGAAGCGCACTAAAAACGCGCTTTGAAAAACCAGTCGCGCGTAAACGAGCGTCTTTCGACGTGTTCAAGTGAATTGAGAGAAATATCCTATTGATGACGTTTCCATGGAAACGTTTATCTGTTTACGTTTTATGCTTAGGTATACGAGCAATAGAAGCGTGTCCACGTTCTTACGACTTGAGCATGTGCCAGAACGTGCCTGCAAGCGTTTCAAAAAAGCGGACTTAAGCGCGCGTAATTAATGTTAAACTGAACTGGATCGATTCGATCAACTTTTAGCTACTTGCATCTATCTTTAGCCAGCCATCTTGCAGAGACATCAACTCCAAAACTCGTACTACAGTGTTGGTCTAGTTCGAAGGATAATACGGGTGAGATGTGAGATTTGCGTATACGTTACAACGTCTCCGAGTGTGTGCGTGGTGCGAGTATGGGGTGGTACCTGGGGTGCACGAGCGTGCTGGCCATGTCGGCGGCGGCGGCGCGGATGGAGCGCGCGAGGCCGGCGAGGTAGCGCTTGAAGTCCGTCAGGCACGAGCGCAGCTCGCGCAGCAGCGCGCCCGAGTGCGAGTACCACACGCGCGCCACGCGCACCTCCACCAGCACCACCACGTCCGCCGCCACCGCAGCCTCTCCGTCCGCTGACACACAACATAACCAACGTTGCATTCACACAGTCGCAACTATTACTGAAACGTGCCACGTGAGTGCCTCTCGGATGCGTGGCGATCCCCGACCACAAATACTATTCCGGAGGGCATCGTAGGAAAAGACCGGATCATCTAAGTTTATTGGAGGCTATCGTGTGTAAGAATCCAATCGATAGCGTAATGTAGAACTGAGGTCCATATACATGGTGATTGGTTATTTTTAATGTGAGATGTCAAAATGTCACTAAACCACGTTGAAGTCGAACCTCAGTCGAATAGTACATACAGTACAGTCTAGAGGATTTTTCACACGTGATATCTCCCATTTTAAAATGTAACTAAAATTCAAAGCATATCATCCACAACAGGAACATTCGTCAAATGACTCACCCGCACCGTCGTCCTCCCGGGGCTGCTGCACCTTCCTCGATATAGTGAAGTGCAGCGCCTTGTCGCCGTCCGCGTCACTCGGCGGCGCGAGCGGCGCGGCGGGCGCGGGCGCGGCGTGCGCGTGCGGCGGCGGCAGGCGGCCCGCCGACACCACGCGCGCGTGCACCGCGCCCTCCGACAGCGACACCACCTGCACGCCGCCCAGCGACCCGCCCACCTCGATGCTCGATGCGTCTGCCCAAACACCACCGTACACATACGGAAATATTCTTGACGAACTCGTTTGAAATGACCGGTCACCTTCTGTTATGCGATCTCCTCTGCTCTTGTATGTACTTTAACGAGTTGAAAAGTAGTTCTTTCCACGATTGTAAAAATTTTACTTTTTATTATGGTTCAATGAATAATTCCAAGAATTACGTAAAGAACTAGGCACCTTCCATTATATATTTTTTGTGTGATCTACTCTATGCCATCTGGCATAGAGTAGACGGGTCACCTGATGGTAAGCGATTGTCGCCACCTATAGATATTGGAAACATAACACAGAATGATCCTATATAAAGTGGTGTAGCGAGCAACGCGAGCAATGAGTGTAGTTACCGAGCGTGGCCTGTATCTTGGCCTCGGCGATGGTGGCGGTGGCGATCTTGCGCGCCACCAGCGCGCCGTCGTGCAGCGCCGCGCGCAGCAGCAGCACGCCCAGCCGGTGGAAGTCGAACGTGATCTCCGTGCGCGCCGACACCTGACACACGCAACACGACACTACTAGTTAGGCCATGTTCATATTTGACCAGTCATCTTAGCGTTTTGCCTTATTTGTATGTCTTTCATCGCAGCGTCGACGTAGCGTCGGGTTTTCATATATTTTAATAGGAAACGACGAAGTGCAACGCACTGAGTGTGATTGATGACCGTAACTTGTGCTGCAATACGTTTCAAATAAAAAAAAATGAAAATACGATGCAGCATAGAAGTTGCGACAAAACAGCGCTTACACCGTCAATACGACACGATATTTTTTCTTAATATCTAAGCGAATGCACCGTGAAAACGCAGCTTCTGATCCCCATCAACAACTCTTTACTATTGATAAAATTAACGAAATTCAAAAATCATCACTAAAAATATTATTTTTCTGAAGTCGGTTAAAAAGAAAGAGCAGACCTTTTTCTCCTCCTCCGGCGCGTCGGGGGTGGGCGCGCGGCCGTCGACGGCGTCGAAGCCGGCCGCGTGCGCCTGCGCCGCGTGCGCCTCCGACGGCGTCTTCTTGGGCGCGGCGGGGCCCATCACGCGCTGCGCGAATCCGATCAGTTCCACTATCGTCTCTTGATTTGCTGTTTGAAACAGATGTAGTAAAGAAAGAGGCAGTAATGGCAGTATATCATATTCATTTGACTATCCGCAAAGCCAAATATCATTATCGAAGATCTAGTGTACAGTCAGCCACACATCAGTACCGACCTATCAAATTTTCTCAATGGGGTATGGGAACAAATTTTTAGGTATCTTTTTTATATTTTATTTCAATACCTTTTACTATTTCAAGTAATCAATTTGAATATTTTTTTTTTTGTAATCAAGACAGTAGTTATGTTTTAATTAATTTTTAAACATTTTAAATTCAAGCGCACTTGTGACGTCACAAATACGCTACACCATATTAATAGTGTTACCACGTGCTTTTTTCCCCAAATCGGGGCAAATAAATTATATGTAAAATGTTAATTACGGGCAAAATCCCTTTTAATCGGGGGAATTTTACATCATTGTCTGACAACATTCCGGCAAAACAAAAAACAGAGAGGTATCTCTAATCAATTTTATATCACCTTTCAAATAAATGTCAAATGGTTGGTAAGGTTTTATTGTATTACAACTAGCGCCAAATGTTGCTTGTTCCGATAGACTAAGTGTTAATCACAGTAGATGTCGCCTAATGTAGCATTTATTTTATCTTGTTAGTGCAGTATGCCTGAAAATTCTGCTGATCTTGGGTCAGAAGAAGGTCAAACGCGATTTTATTGAAAATATCATTGATCTTATGCTTTTAAATTTTAAAAGCAATAAAATATGGTATAATAGACAAATGCCTCGAAATGGTTTTCGATTTAGGACATGTTTGGTTTTTTTCCCATACCCCATTGATATTCAACCTAATGCGTACGACAGTAAAATGAGATGCGATTGAAAAAAAAATACAGTTTTGTATACTTTGATGTGGGGCTGGACGTACAACAGAGAGTCAACATAACAAAAAAAAACTGCAGAATTATAATAATAAAGGTAGTTCATGTTACAAATCTGTTTTCAGATTGGACCTACCAAAGTTACTGTTAACAATTTTGAGACAGAAATACCTATAAACTGGAATTTGGAAGGAATGTCATAAAAATTATTTTTAAATATGTCTTGGAACTTAAAACTTACCAATGATATCCAAATTATTGAAGAGTATATTCGCAATATGCAGGTCCTCCGAGTCGCCGTCCCCCTTGACGAAGCAGAGCTCGACGGCGATGAGCGCCTCCTCGTCCACGATGCCGGGCATGGCCCACCCCGGGCCGCCGGCGGCCGGGCCGGGCGCGGCCCACGCCGCCTGCTGCCCCCACGCGCCCGCCTCGAACAGCGGCTCCGCGTGCCACGCGCCGTCCGCGCCGCCCGCCCAGCTCGGCGCCGGGCTCGTGGCCCGCTCCACCTCGGGGAACGCTGCGCGTATCACGCGAAAATAAATCACACACATCCCGTAAAAGTAAAAATACTTCTACAGGTTGTATCTGAGAACATTTACATTCCTTTAGCCATATCTTCTACCAACCATTCCGAACAACATTTGTTTTACGACTCTTGGAAATTCGCATAAAAAATACAAAGTTGGTCACGCGACCTGTTAATTTTGTATGGGGAGCAGCAAAACACTGAATTTTCAAAAGTCGTAGAACAAATGTTCTTCAGAATGGTTAAAGGGATGTAAATTTTTACAAATACACCCTGTGTAATATTGTTATTAATCGAGATTTTTTTTGAAAGATAAAATCTGCCATGATGTCATCATCAGCATGTTGAAGTGGAATTGTGTTTATAACTGGTAGGAGAGAACGTTTTTGTGTGAAAATCACAACTCTGTAACCGTACCGTAGGGCGTCTTCAGAATGACGTAACGATCTTTGAAATGTCACTGTTAGAGATTGAATGCGTCAATTCAAAGACAAAGTGAATATCGAATGTTATATAAGGTTTGCAGGCTAATCTTATTGTAAGTTGATAACTCACAGCTGGCGCTGGCGGCGCTGGTGACGCTGGTGGCGCGGTGCAGCGAGTCCAGCGCGTGGTGCAGCGCGTGCGGCGGCGGGTGCGCGCGCGCCGCGGCCACGGGCGACGCGGGCGACGTCGGCGACGTGGGCGACGTCGGCTCCGACCCCAGGATGCTGCCCGACGCCGTGTCCATGCTGGACAATGCATACTAATATTATAAATCGACAAGTAAATGGTCGCCTAGCCCGAATAGGGTTAGGCATCATAATATGTTGAGTCGGACGAGTTTCCAAGCAAGTCCTTTCAGTTAACTAACACACTCCTATATAAATACATCCAAGCACATACACACACACACATTCACACATATGCTCACACACACACATACCGAATCCAATGTTTACTTAATAACTTTAATTTTAACCTTATTTGATTATTTTTAGTTTTAGAGGAACTTGAATGTCTAAACCCTCAGAGATGGGCGTTAGTACCTGCACCACAATTATTTCAACTATCGTAGTTACTATATCGTGCACTCCCCCTTTTTGTATTCTTATTATAAACTAAAAAAAAAACTCGGCACTGCTGTAAGAGGCGAGGACGAGCGTACCCGAGATGCTTGTGGCTGGCGACGAGCAGCTCGAAGTCGGGCCCGTAGGTCTGCAGCGCGTCCACCAGCAGCAGCGAGTGCACGGACAGCGCCAGCGACGCGTCCGCCGGCCGCGCCGCCAGCGCGCAGCGCACGCCGCACACCTGCACCTCCGCGATGCTGCGCCCGCGCGACTGCACCTGCCACCGACCGAAGCTACGCTTTCAACCTATACTCTTTCATCATGTGAAATAAACCGTCAGATGCATTTGCATCTGTCAAATTGTAATAATAAAAGTACTACACATGATTGAAAATCAGAGTTTACAACATGTTAGAACGACCACCCCACAGTAGCGTCTTTTGAGCATTGCGTCGACGCGGTGCGTAGCGTTAAATTTACAAGTTGGTTACTAAAGCAATGGAACCAGAAGCAATGAAAGTATCACAAACACCCAGATCCGAAACAAATATCTGTTTCATCCACTCTTACCTCTCAGCGGGCGTTCGGGTCGAAATAACCAATATTCTGACTCGAACGCCGGTTGAGACGAACGAGAAGGGTAAAACACGATAAAACATTAAAACGCGCGGTTATTTTATGCGATAAACGCTACGTTACACGTAACACAATAAACGCACATCATTTCATATCAGGTAATATAATTGCAAACCATTGTTTTACGCGATTGACGCAGCGGCAAGCGCAGCGTGAGACCCCTTTACCCCTTGATCGCATGCATCTGATGCTGCGATTTCCGCATAATATAACCGCGCGCATAACTTTGGGATCCGACCAAACAATATTCTATCGCTTTCTTAATTGACTTTAAGACGCAGCAGACTACAGCAAAGCGCCCCTCATTAAAATTGTTTCGAGAACTCAGGCGTAAATTTAATTATTTTAATTCTGTTTACCTCTAGCGACATCTGTTCGATGGCGAATTGCAGCAGGAAGAGCGTGGCGTTCTGGTGCGCGGACGCGGACGACGGGTCCGCCTCGGAGCTCTCGCTGTCCTCCTCCTCCGGGGCCGCGCCCGAGCGCTCCGCGGACACCGTCTCCTTGGGCCTGTGGTTGAATATGATGATGTTAACGTGACACGTACTAGCTTTCGTTTAAAGTTATATCAAAATAGGGTATGAGTACATATCTAATCTAAGATATCTAAAAACTCTTTCAATTTTATTTATTTAAGTAAGTAGTGTCTCTGAGTGATCGACTGCAATAGAGGCTCGCGTGTGAAAAATCTGCTAGATGGCCTACTGCAGAACTGAGATCCATCAACACGGTGATTGATTATTTTTGAAATGAGATGTTAAAATGTCACTAAACAACCAATGACGTTAAAGGTGGTCCTTAGTCTAACAGTGCGTTATCGGATCTTTCACACGCCATAACCCCCATTAACTGTGACTCCACACCGCTTCCAGCCACACTAGTTTTATCAGGCGCCGCGTAGATATATCGCCTAAAAATACTAGTGTAAGATCACTCTAAATTGCACATTACTCGGGGACGGCGCGCCTGCTGGCAGGCTGGATACCATAACTACAAGATACCATTTATAACAACACGTATCAATGTTTACTTTAGCAAATAAATGAATGTTTATGTTAATGGGATGAGATGGGTTGATGTCGTGTCAGTGGGCACGCACGTGTCGGGCGGCGCGCGCGGCGCGTCGAGCACGCGGCGCAGCGCGCTGAGCTTGTGCTCGCTGAGGTGCACCACGAGCTGCGGCAGCGACCCGCACAGCGTGCAGCACGGGTACTGCGGGTCCGACGTCGCCACCACGCGCCGCTCCGCCTGCGACACACACATAGGTACATTGTAATATGACAACAAATAGTTATGCAAATTTTCGCGTTGCAATAAAACTATAAAATGTTAAACTGTAATTAAAGTTACATTTATTGTTCGTATCGTCGTATATTTTACAGACTTTCTTGACGCATTATTTATAAACGCAATACGACCGGCTAAATTGTCTTTTGGCCAATTTTATGATGGGGGCTTTTGTCCTCTGTGCACTTATTGAAGGTAATTCGTAAAAACAAATTTATTCAAAAACGCTCTTAAGGCACATTTGTACACCCTTTCTGTTCTCTCATTATTATGCAATTATAATCAGGTGTAGTCAATATCCGCTGGAAATATCATCATTCCTGAGCCATAGACTACCGTAACTGACATGCTTTTGTAGAAAATACCTTATATATGGAAATAGCTTTTAACCCCGTAATAGGCAGTAGGTATAAATACAATTAATTGGTTTTGGACCTTATCTCCAACACATAAGGTTAAAAATATGGTGTCTAACATATCGAGAGCCCCATAAGACAATAAATAATATAATTAAGAGACCTGCAGCGAGATGCTGAACCGGTCGAGCAGGTGCAGCGAGGAGGTGGTCTTGGCGTGCGCGTACTTCCAGTTGTCGCGCGCGCGCCCCACCAGGATCTGCAGGTCGCTTAGCTCGATCTTATACCTGCGAGAACAAGGTAATCAACAATCAATAGCCGATTGATGACGTGGACTGTTTTATGCAACACTGGAACTCGCGTAATTTATCTCGTTAAGAAAATAAAAAATACTTTATCTCATGACGTCTAATTGTACTAAAGCCAGCGATACAAATATATATTATGTTTCCGAGATTTATAAACATGTGAAATCCATTTAGACAATCGAAAAACTTCTTTGATGTTCAAATACTCAAACACTTTTTGATGACCCATATACACGGATGAGACAGATTGTTTCCATTTACCTTTCGTAGAGCCTCGTGTGCAGGTTCGCGGCGTCGAGGGGGTGGTGGTGCGGAGGGGCCTCCGGCGGGGACGCCGGCGACAGCAGGCTGCCGGGCGGCGTCGAACACGGGGTCATGAACATTTCTGTAACGAGTGACACATTATTCAACAATAATATTAACAAATACCAAGATTGTCGTAATATAAGATTGGAACGTTTCAAAGAGTTTCCAGGCAACCCATTAATAATAATAAGCTTTTATTCTCACCATAGTTAAACATAAGTAGTACATACATTCGCGGTAGGTATATTATTACGCATTTTAAATTTAATTGAAAATCATTTTCGTCTAATAAATAATCAATATTAAATAACGCATCAGCGACTTTGGTGAGCTCTTACTTACCAGCACTAGGATAAAGAGTATAAGTTATATTGTTTATCGCAATGTGGAAAATCCGTTAGATGGCGTACATGTAGACAGATGTCCAACTTCAAAGTCATTGGTCGTTTAGTGACATTTTGACATCTCACATCAAAAATAACCAATTACCGTGTAGTTGGACCTCAGTCTACACGTACGCCATCTAACGGATTTTTCACACGCGGTAGTCCCCATTCCGACTTCGTGAAGGGGTTCTCATTCTGGGCGGGTGCCGATGTCGCGTTACCTTCGTCGTCGTGGTCGTCGCGTGCGTCCCGCGCGTGCGGCGCGTGGTCGGGCGGCGGCGCGTTGGCGAGGCGCAGGCGGCCGAAGTCCACCACCAGCACGCTGGCGTCGCGCGAGCTCAGCGCCTCCACGAACACGATCTGCGGCGCCGAGATGTCCAGCTCCACCTGCCACGACACGCGCTCGCCCTGCACGATAACAAGCCGTTGAGCTACATGTCAATTACCAAGGAAGTCGCGCACTTCGATCGACCTGGCTCGGCTTCACAGAAAACAGGAGTAAAACAGCGCTTACACTGCTAATGTTTCGCGGAGTGAGTGAAAGCACCGAAGGTCGAATAGGAGAAAGGGGATAAGGAATGGAACGCACTTTACTTCACTTTACTTAACTAATCTTACGGGTTGTCAAGTTCGGTTTGCTCTTCTCTCACATATCACATAAAAGAAAAAACAAGAAAAGCCACGCACTACCTGTCTACATAGGTTTCCTTGTAAGTGGTTGAGATAGCGTCTGGTACGTACCGGGTGCGCGCGCATCATGGTGGCCCAGTGCCTGGTGAGCGTGGCGCGCGTGGTGTCGCGCACGTGCGCGTAGTGTCCGCGCGCGTTGCCCCACGGGCCCGACAGGAACGCCGCGGCCCAGCGCGCCGCCGCCCAGCAGTACACCACCTCCAGCGACGCGGACTTCACCCACAGTCTGCACAAAGTGTACAAATACAATAACACATTGGTAAACTGAACGATATGTTGTGTATGTACACCACTGAAAACAGAGGAAGTCACACAGACGCAAGTCGTCAACAACTTCAGCAAAGTATTGCCAAGTAACCAAAGCATAATACGTTGATGACATTTCGACACGACACTTTCCTTGGTCGGTATTAAGAAAAACTGTAACAACCATTTCACCATTCTCGAACAACTTCAGTATTCGGCAGTTTTAGAGACCAACATTAAATTGTATATAAGTTTTTGGTCATTAAGTCTGACCTGTAATCAGCGCTGACGTTGAAGGGCTTCTTCTCGTAGGTGAGCTGGAACAGCGGCTCGCTGGGGGGCGCGGGGGCCGACGGTGCGCGCCCCCACGTCTGCCCCGCCGCGCCCCCGCCCCCGCCGCCCAGCCCCGACCGGATCATGCCCTGCCACAACACACCAACATGTTTAGAAATAGCCAACAATAACAGTTAAACAGAGGAAACACAAAAATAATTGGTACGCGCGCCCGCTTCGTTACTGTGTGTATACCTGCGGCTGCACGAGCACGGGGAACAGCGTCCCGGGCGTGACGCGCTCGCGCAGGCGCACGCCGCCCAGGCGCAGGTGCAGCGCCAGCGCGCCCGCGCGGGGCCGCGCCTCCACGCACACGCGCACCTGCTCCATCAGTGTGTGTGTACCTGCGGCTGCACGAGCACGGGGAACAGCGTCCCGGGCGTGACGCGCTCGCGCAGGCGCACGCCGCCCAGGCGCAGGTGCAGCGCCAGCGCGCCCGCGCGGGGCCGCGCCTCCACGCACACGCGCACCTGCTCCATCAGTGTGTGTGTACCTGCGGCTGCACGAGCACGGGGAACAGCGTCCCGGGCGTGACGCGCTCGCGCAGGCGCACGCCGCCCAGGCGCAGGTGCAGCGCCAGCGCGCCCGCGCGGGGCCGCGCCTCCACGCACACGCGCACCTGCTCCATCAGTGTGTGTGTACCTGCGGCTGCACGAGCACGGGGAACAGCGTCCCGGGCGTGACGCGCTCGCGCAGGCGCACGCCGCCCAGGCGCAGGTGCAGCGCCAGCGCGCCCGCGCGGGGCCGCGCCTCCACGCACACGCGCACCTGCTCCATCAGTGTGTGTGTACCTGCGGCTGCACGAGCACGGGGAACAGCGTCCCGGGCGTGACGCGCTCGCGCAGGCGCACGCCGCCCAGGCGCAGGTGCAGCGCCAGCGCGCCCGCGCGGGGGCCGCGCCTCCACGCACACGCGCACCTGCTCCATCAGTGTGTGTGTACCTGCGGCTGCACGAGCACGGGGAACAGCGTCCCGGGCGTGACGCGCTCGCGCAGGCGCACGCCGCCCAGGCGCAGGTGCAGCGCCAGCGCGCCCGCGCGGGGCCGCGCCTCCACGCACACGCGCACCTGCTCCATCAGTGTGTGTGTACCTGCGGCTGCACGAGCACGGGGAACAGCGTCCCGGGCGTGACGCGCTCGCGCAGGCGCACGCCGCCCAGGCGCAGGTGCAGCGCCAGCGCGCCCGCGCGGGGCCGCGCCTCCACGCACACGCGCACCTGCTCCATCAGTGTGTGTGTACCTGCGGCTGCACGAGCACGGGGAACAGCGTCCCGGGCGTGACGCGCTCGCGCAGGCGCACGCCGCCCAGGCGCAGGTGCAGCGCCAGCGCGCCCGCGCGGGGCCGCGCCTCCACGCACACGCGCACCTGCTCCATCAGTGTGTGTGTACCTGCGGCTGCACGAGCACGGGGAACAGCGTCCCGGGCGTGACGCGCTCGCGCAGGCGCACGCCGCCCAGGCGCAGGTGCAGCGCCAGCGCGCCCGCGCGGGGCCGCGCCTCCACGCACACGCGCACCTGCTCCATCAGTGTGTGTGTACCTGCGGCTGCACGAGCACGGGGAACAGCGTCCCGGGCGTGACGCGCTCGCGCAGGCGCACGCCGCCCAGGCGCAGGTGCAGCGCCAGCGCGCCCGCGCGGGGCCGCGCCTCCACGCACACGCGCACCTGCTCCATCAGTGTGTGTGTACCTGCGGCTGCACGAGCACGGGGAACAGCGTCCCGGGCGTGACGCGCTCGCGCAGGCGCACGCCGCCCAGGCGCAGGTGCAGCGCCAGCGCGCCCGCGCGGGGCCGCGCCTCCACGCACACGCGCACCTGCTCCATCTGCAGCTCCATGCCCGGGCCCGTCGCGCCGCTGCACACACACAAACGTTTATACACATAAAAATCAAATTTATTCTCAGTCAAACGTGAGAGAAACGAGAGTAGTTGACGAATCGAGTGAGAAGGGCGAAGGTTCAATATTACTTACTTTGTATTATTATCCTCGTCGGTTTCCGAGCACAAATTCAGACTGCCCTTATTGAGTTCGAACTCGAACTTCCCGAAGACCGTGTCCCTCTTGAGCAGCGTGTTGTTCTCCAGCGAGTCGGCCAGCACGTCGAGGATCTCCTCCTCGAGGTCGGGCGCGGGGGCGGCGGGGGCGGCGGGGGCGGCAGGGGCGGCGGGGGCGGCGTCGGGCGCGCCGTACCAGCCCCACCACTGCGGGAACCAGTGCACCAGCATGCTGCGCCCCGACCCGCCCGGCTTGTCCGGCGTCGACGCCGGCGTCAGCTTCGGAACCTTGCGCATCACCACCTGGGGGATATACCCAACGGTTTCTTCAAATTGATGCCCCGAACCATCAAGTCATGGAATGCCCTTCCGGTTCAAGTGTTTCCTTCTTACAATCCTGGGTTTTTTAAACAAGGCGTGAAACGGCATCTCAGCAGGCTTTCAGGGTGAGAGTGACAGACACAATGGACACTTTGTCTGTTCTTTTGTGCCTGTGTATCTCATATTTGGATCTCACGGCCGCTTACCATCAGGCGGAGTGAGGTCATCTTGAATGTCCTCAATATAAAAGAAAAAAACTCAATAGACTCCAGCACACTATATTCATTGTTTTTTAAACTGTCGCTCTATGATAATTAACCAAATTCCGGATCATGGTCCCAGCTTAATCCAGGCTCTTAATCGACAACTTAGGACGCAATTGAAAATAACACACAGACTCAGCTAAAGCTGCGTTTCTATTGAGCGAAGTGGAGGGAAAACCACCAATAGAATTGCATAAATTGACAAAGAGTAAGCTTTTTAGCGTGTGCCGCTTCGCTTGAGTGGCAACTCCTTGGTGGGGTGGACTTACCTCGCGCAGCGGCTTGAGCACGTGCAGCGGCGCGCTCCACTCGAACTCGTCCTTGGCCTGCTTGCGCTCGGGCGGCAGCGCGGCCGCCGGGTTGCTGAGGATGCCCAGGCAGATGTCCACGTACTGCCGCGTGCGCCGCGCCTGCTCCAGGCACGACTCCCACGTCGGCTTTGGATCCGTCCCTAAACACAGAAACCGAATACTCGATTATCGTCAACACGAGCACGCGCACTGTGTTTCATCGAGTAAATGAGGGTACCGGAGCCTAAATAGGGGGAAAGGTGGTTAAAAATTAGCAGCACCCTTATGAATGGTAAGCGATTGCCGCCGCCCATAAGCACCTGGCTTATGGGCGGCGGCAATCGCTTACCATCAGGTAACCCGTCACCTATCTGCTGCCTATCACATAAAAAAGGCGACAGCGGGCAATTTGTGCAAGCAGTAAATGATAAACTTTAACCCTACCGCAAACATTAATAAAAAAATATTTATTTAACATTTTATTAAACAAGGAAATATCTCACTCTTAAAGTAAAGAAATCCAATTAATTTTTTGGATATTTTTTGTTTTCAGTGTGTATATAAACACTCACAGCTATGTTCGGGTATGTGGCAGGAGAGCGCGTACAGCCACCAGGCGCGCGCGTGCGCGTGCACGGGCACGCCGGGCCGGCGCGCGCGCCACGTGCGCACGCGCGCGATGCGCTCCAGCCCCAGCCAGCACCCCACCAAGCCGGAGTACTGCGCCTGGCCGGGGCACGGCATACTTTAATCACTATAGATCATAGTAGAACTAGATCCACAGAGAACATAATTTATGAATTTCAACATGTTTACAAGTTATTCCGAATGTCTAGAGTTATAGTAATATGTAATATAGTTTAGAGGTTCGCACGTCACCTCTATGCCTTTGGACATGCGACAGATTACAGGCTATTCAGCTAATATTTGAAGACTTTTTGTATTGTATTTTATAGGTATAGAG
The DNA here is from genome assembly GCA_014851415.1 of Cnaphalocrocis medinalis. Lineage (NCBI taxonomy): Eukaryota > Metazoa > Arthropoda > Insecta > Lepidoptera > Crambidae > Cnaphalocrocis > Cnaphalocrocis medinalis. The sequence continues at coordinate 160,059 of CM026279.1, forward strand.
GCAACTGTACAGTTCAAATGAAACCGTTCCGAAGAAGAATATATGCTAGCCTGAGGCCTTAAGAAGTTTTTTTAAAGAAATCATAGCGTATCGTAAATCACTTGAATGAAAATTCAACTCGTCATTCAACAAACGTCAGAAAAAATTGTATCTTAACGTGAGCGCCCGTGCAAAGATTAAACAACTGACGTATCCTATACATTTTTATAGGAACGGGAGGAATAGTACAGTACGATAGATCGACAAAGGTACTTCTTGCAGACTCCTAACCTGAGTAATCATAACGTAATCTCTGATTCGAACAGTTATTTCTGATATTTAAACAAAACTATCGAGATTAATGGTACAGTTGGAGCACCATAGAGCGTGAAGTCATTACCTCCGTGAGGTTGATGGTGACGGCGTCGAGCGTGAGGTGGCAGGCGAGGCGCGGGCGCGCGCGCGAGCGCAGCGGCTGCTCCGAGCGCTCGCGCCGCACGCGCGCGCGCGCCGACGCCGGCGCCACCACGTAGCGGTGCGCCGTCTGCCACGTCGCCGACATGCGCTCCTGCGACACACCGACATCGGGATTAATACGATAGGGCGCAAAGCAACCCGCTACGTACTGCAGAACTGAGATCCATCGACACGGTTATTAGTTATTTTTAATGTGAGATGTCGAAATATAACTAAACAACCAATGACGTTGAATTTGGACCTCAGTCTAACAGTACGCCTTCCCAATTTTAGATTTAACTCAAAAACATATATGGTTAAGTTGGATATAAAGACATACTTATCTATTTGTGAAAAATAAGTAAATAGGAAGAGAGGACAGCCAAAAAAGAGATGGATGGACTGTGTGAAGAATGACATACTAAAAAGGGGGTGGATAGTGATGACAGGGACGAATGGAAGAAGAAAACATACTACGCCGACCCCAGATAACCTTGGAATAGGGCAAGCAGTTGATGATAAAGTAAGTAAGTTAATCACTTAAAAAATAGCAAACTAACCGCAAGCTCTGGTATGGCGCAGTCCGCCAGCATGCCCGAGGGCACCTGCACGGGGTCCCAGTAGACGGCCAGCGTGGTGAGCTCCAGCAGCTTGAAGGAGCAGCCGTCGGCGTCGCTGAGCAGCGTGAACCCGCGGCGCCAGGCCGCGTCGCACGACTCCGCCGTCAGCGCCTGCACCGTCAGCCCGCACGCGAACGCGCGCGGCGCGCACGTCAGCGCGTCCTCGTACCGGATGTGCACGTCGAACAGTTTCAGCTGACAACCAACATTACAATTAATGAAATTAATAGAGAACAAGTGAAGACTCCTCTACTTCATTAATGTACAATATATTACAAGCAGCAAATATATATGCAGCACTGCAGCTACTAGCCTTGCGATGACTCTCGCTTTTGAGGCGGGCTGAACATGATACCTGGGAACGCAGGACACACCAGCTGATGTGTATACGTATTTCCGAGAGAAAGTGAAGCGGCGACAGCGATACGTACGGTCCACTCCCGGCTGTGGGGAGTTTGGCCTCAATTTCGCAGAGGGTTTGTTTAAGGTTAGAATCCCGTTCACAATCATGTTCCCTACAAGTGACAAAGTAACAGCCATATTTTCTCTAGGGAAACAAAAAAGGATGGAGTGACGAATTGTGCAACATGCACACACACTGGATGCGAGTAGAAGTTCCACTTAACTTGTCCAACATTTACAGAGGCCTATGTCCAGCTGTGGAGTGCGTTGGACGGTTGATTGTGTTACCTGCAGGTTCTCGACGATGTTGGCGAGCAGGCCGGTGCCGTAGCTGAGCCAGGAGGAGTAGGAGGTGGCGTAGTAGCCGGCGTCGCTGGCCTCGTGCTCGGCGCGCCACTGCGCCTCCAGCGCGTCCAGCAGCGCCACCTTGCGCTCGTGCGCGATCTGCGCCTCCACCTCGCTGTCCCACTGCACATACACCACGCAATACCAAGCATTTTTAAATTACTATAATGGCGTACCAATGTCATGTAACTGGTTAAATCAATACACTTATACAATGCTAAATGAAATTATTTTTCCATCTTCAAACATAAAAGTTTTCTATAGAGAATACTTAGTATGTACCCAGATGCCAGCTTACCATTCTGGGATTAACCATTCTAGGGTTAACCATTCTGGGATTAACCATTCTGGGATTAACCATCCCAAAGAGAATAAAAACAGTGTGGTAAACTTTTAGTTAACAAACGAAAATTTTTGCTAACGCGTTTTTGATGAAAGTGGACTCGTGCACGGGCGAATGTGCTACGATGACGCTAATCACGTACAGGACGCACCAACAAGACCTTTAGAATTACTGGTTATTCACTGTGGAATTTCAAGCATGAAATGCTAGTACCTATTTCCTGAATCAAGTTTTAGAAAAAAAAAACAAATTACCTATAACAAAGCCTTTGATAACATCAATTGAAATGCTAGACAGACCAAAATCAATGTAGAGCATCATCCATCACTCATGTTGTAAGAGATTATACATAAATGCCAATAAACTTACTGTTATCAGCAATCTACATTTGTTGTAGATATAAAATTAGAATTTGTTTGTGCTTATCACTTAACCTTCAAGGTCAGTAATCTTTGTATTATGACATCATTGTTTTATCCACATAGGTATTTCAATTTGGTCAATGTTTACTGCTATGAAGCATTCATATAAGAATAGGAAACATTTTTATTACCTACTACAAATGTAATAAATGTCAGTCACCTCAAGATACTATTTATTTAAAACATCTGATTGTTATAAGGATGCAGTTTCATAAATATCAGTGCATGTTTACAGTTACTGAATAAAGTAAAAGTATTTTATTACATCACAGACCAAAACCCAACCTTGGCATGTATTTAATTTATAGCCTGAAACATCAAGTTTAAAAATTTTGCTGCATTTAAATAATTTTACATTAATTTGTGTAATAATATAATAGTTGCAATGATGTATAGAAATTCTAATTCACTTCCTCCCCATTTATTAGTTCTAATGAGCTTAAGAAAATAATTGGGAGGTTTCCTCAATTGAAAATAATTTATGTGCATACAATCATCATCTCATTTTGTATAACAGGGTGAAACCAGCATCTTTTTATGATAAAGAGGTAAATGTACCCCTGAATGTTGTTAGTTGTAACAAAAAATGTATATTGCTATGTCCTGTGTCTGTATGTATATTATATAATGATAGTAACACACCTCATCCAAATTGACAGGCGCCGCAACCACATATAGTTTCTCTATAATGATGATCCATGGCGCCGAGCGGATCTGCCGCACGGGCACCTGGAGCTGCACCTTGCCAATGAACCCTGACTTCACTTCCACGGGGAGGCCCAAGTGTCGTAATGCATCTTTCTTCAGTGGTAAGTTCTCTAGCTCTACTTTGCCTGTCAACATTATTGATTGTTGTTATTTGTAGGTAGTTTTATTGAAAATATTGTTTATAATTAATTCCGATGAGACATCTTCTTTATATTTATGCAACAAGATCATGGACTAAATGGTATATAATTAAAGGTAAAGATTCAATTCATTCTATTATAACAATTCAATAAACCTAACAAATCTTATAATTTGATTTTATCACTATTTATGAACATGTAGCTGTCAAGTAATTTCAATTTGAACCTTAAATAATCATTGTGAAGTTTAGTTTGCGTTGCATGTGTAAGAAGTCGTACATGGTCTAATTGGATACTCACCAGACAGCAGTGCCACACTCAGCTGATCTGTGTTCAAATTCTCCACATACTTCCCGAGGTAGTTGTTCAGAACCCAAGCCACCAGACCTTCCAACATCGTGCATCGTGCTCTTGGTCATCAATTTCTGCTACTATCTTATAAACACGCCTGATAAATTTCAAAGATATTAAGTTATTATGGTCCTATGCACACCTACGAAAACAAATGATCACTTTCTATAATACATACGATTGTATGTTACTTAGCGTTACGCCGAAAGTTTCATAACAAATTGCGCAATTAACTCACCCATTCAAATCGTAATAATTATTTCTGTTTTTCTTTCAATCGCAGGAAAAACAGACAAAACACAGAGCAGAAAATTGGCACCGTAAATGACATTTATTTTGACAATCGAATTGACACAGCTGATTGACAGCCACATCACAGATAAAAAAACGAAATTTATACAAAAACAAAGCAGTCGTGTATATAGCAATAGCATTACATACGTTTCAACTTACGTAATAGCAATATCGCAGGTCAAAATACTTTAAGTGTCAACGTGACAGTTTCAATCATACAACGGAATGTAATTCTTACATCGCTGAGTTGAACGTCGGAAATAGATTTTTTATTATTGTATTTTGTGCTAAATATCTAAGTAAATTGTGAAAATATGCCGGCAGCACGATTTATCAAACGGTTATGTAGTCGACCTGTGGCTACTCTCATTGTATGTTGCCACAATAATCTGTCGAAGGTTCAAGTTCGACACTGTGCTTCAGTGGTTTATTTAAAATCGAATGTATTTGTTCCTGTAGCTGTAAAAGTTCGTAATTTAGGTTTAGGACCCACATCGAAGGATTTTGAGGAACCAACGCAAAAATCAGGGCCCCTGACAAAAGCGCACGCCACAGAACTTGTTCTTCATTTAAAGGATGAAGAGAGAAAAGTGTTATTCACAGCTCTACAGGAATATGAATCAAATAGAATTAAGGATGAATTTGAAGGTATTAATAGGTGACACATACACTTATTTAATTATCATAACAATTATATACATAATTGTTTTTATATTGTAGACAAGTTAGCTGGTCGTCGGTGGAGAAGTAAACTTGGAAGGCCCAGCAAAGTGCCCACGCTTGGAGACGTCGACCCCACCGGCACCTACTGCCCTGTTCCTGAAGACTGGTTGAAGAAAAAATATGGTAAGATAAGACAATGACTTCTAAAACAATTAATTCAGAACTTGATGCATCTGGTGTTATCAAGTATGCCCTAGTTAATGATGTTGACTTAATGTTTTGCAGTGTTATCTCTTACTTGCCAATAAGCTGTCTATTCTGAACAATTGCTCATGGTATTTGTTAAAAAATTAAGTCTTATTGACAAATAAATAAAAGTTGTACTTAATCAATTTGTAGACAATTTGAATAAAATTGATGTTTCCCTTACAGCTTCAACAGTGCCGAAACCGACAACCAGGGAATTACTTCACTGTAAGTTGCAAGCATTTTATGACTGTTCTTTAATTATTTTTTATTTATTTAAAGAAGTTGTAAATGTTTTTTTTTCCGTCTTGATTTGGTAACTCTGTAGTTGTATTGTAACATATTATATTTTTGCATTCATTTTTGGAACTACAAGTGAAATTATATTTATTTGCAGTGTCATTATCAAATTCCATTCCATTTATTGGTTTTGGATTTTTGGATAACTTCATAATGATAATTGCTGTAAGTATCAAATTTAATCCATTTTTAAATCTCCTGCCACCCTATTGCCAAGCATTATTTAATTCATATACATATATTACATTATTGGTATTCATATAATTTACTTACCATCAGGTGATCTGTCTACTTGTCTGCCACCTATCTCATAAAAGAAACTTGATGAGTCATGGAAAATAAGCAAACTGTACTACTATGATGAATGATGCCATAGCACTATGAGTCATGCATGGCTCAGCTGATTCAATGCTGAATGAATATTCAGAGAAACCACATGTTTTTATTTATAACCAACTAGGTAGAGTGCTATCAGAATCGCATAAAAACACCTTGTCGAAAAAAACCCAAGCCTCAGAAGTCAGTTTTTCTACCTTAAAATTTGTGAGATCCATGTAATACCAAGTTGATTATTCACTTACTCAGTCCCTGTTATAGGGATTTCTGCCCTAAGTTACAAGTGTTTTAAATAAATATATTGAATGTAATAAAATATTTGTTTGTACATTATAATGTAAAGTGGACTCCTGTTTCCACACTTAGACTCCTACTTGCTGCAATAACAATTCATTATTCAAAATTTACGTTAACTGTTATTTAAAAGATTTTTTTTATCTAAATATCCCTTTACCTCGAAGTAGAAATTAATCTGAATTAAATATTTTTGGTGCAATAACTCTATTTTAAGCCAATTTTTGGACGCTTAAACCTTTTTTCTTTATCATAAACTTACAATGGCTCGTCCCCAGGGTGACAGCATAGAGAGCAGCATGAGCGCGTACATCACGCTGTCGACGATGGCGGCGGCGGCGCTGGGCAACACGTTCAGCGACGTGATCGGCATCGGCTCCTCGTACTACGTGGAGCGCGCCGCCTCGCTCATCGGGCTGGGCGCGCCGCAGCTGTCGCCCGTGCAGCTCGACATGCCCGTCACGCGCCGCTTCACCAACATGGTCAGTACCACTGTAACCCGCTTTCTGCCTGCACCACCTTTTGTTGTGCTTATCAATCTGCCTGATATGACGGGTGACACCAGTCTGCAATTTTAAGACACTTTATAAAAAAATCGAATAAATTGATGTCATAAGAATGAAAACAAAACATGAACATGATTGTAATCTGCTTATTAGTATCTATTTCCTACCTATTATTCTGGCTCAGAGATCAGAGTCTTTTCTCTAATACAAGAGACCAACATTTTCTTTGATCAGTCCTGCACTACTTCTGGCAGTCATTGGCCTACTGCTCTTGTAGATCGAGCTTGACAACATCTTTTCGTCAATACTAACATAATATATAGTTTTCTATTAAAACAAAAACTTACAATACATACCTCTTTCACAGGGTAGAGTCTTAGGCATCACATTAGGCTGCTTCTTGGGCATGATCCCGCTTCTATTCAAAGACGATGAAAAGAAGACTGAAGGAGATAAGGACCAACCAGAAAAGCCAGATAAACCAGCACCCAAGTAGAACATACAATATCTTTGCTACATCTGCTGCTGCACCATCTCAAGATTTAGTATAGTATTTTATCAGTCTCTGATCACAACTTGTATTATGTACCTTTTTGTAAATATTGATGTAATTTATTAGACAAATCTAAACTCACTGATACCTAGCTAGTCACCCTTGCCTGTGGCTCGGCGCTTGTGGTTATTGTGTGGTACTTATTGTAGTTTTTTACTTGGTTGAAGATAAGAAAAAAATGTATGTCTGATTTATTTACTTTAATAAGGAATCGAATTATTTTTTAATTTAAGCGCAAACCATAAATTTAAGAAATATCAGATCAAACAAAAATATTCCCATTTTTTTTTAAAGTATATGTGTGTCTTGTGGTGTATTATTTTTATAGATATAGTACATACTTTATGCTTTTTATACTATATACTATTGTCATGTATTAATTAGTTCAAGCATACCTACATATTATAGTGCAATAGGCCTGTGATTGTCCTCAGTTAGACAATAAACTTTTGAGTTTTAAAATAAACACAGAGATAAACATTATATTATTATTGTTTTATAAAGTTTTTTGATTTATAATTATATATGTGAGTAATAAATAATAAGTAAGTAAATGAATATTCTTAACAGTTCCTGATTTTATATTTCTGAATTATTATTAATTGTATGTATGTAAGTGATACTCGTGGGGTACTAAAATGCCAGTGGCAGCTAATTATATGGCACCAAACTGATTAGGATTTTTAAATCCAATTAGCTCATCTAATGACATTTACTTACAAATCACTAAATATATTTATGATATAAATATTTTCGCTGCTAATAACTTAAAAATACTACGAAATATATCTTCTAAATTGGATAAAGTTGAATATTTAATGATTATGCTATTTTACTAGCATAATATTTGTAGTGTATAAGGGTAATTCTGTATGCTCTATTCTCATGGCTGTATTCGATCTTATGTATATTGATATACAGCACACCATCACAAATAAAATCTAACCCCTTAGAGGGAAAAATCATTATGGAATTAAAATAAAATGTTATCTGTCAAATAAAGCTAGGAGTTATGAACTTTTCTGTGGTTTTGTGTTGAATTAAAGCATCTTTAAGCTTTTAGAATATAGTTGCACAAAGTAATAATGATGTAATACAAGGGGTGAAATAAATACGGCCAATGTGTATGCAATGCATTTTGTCACGTACTGAAGGTGACGTCTAGTCAGTAAACAGTGAATGGTAAGTACATTTGGTACAAACTATATTTAGACATCCCATCAGCATAAATCCTAGAAGGGTACTTTTGTATAAATCTTAGTGCGTAAACATAACTTTAGTTAGCTAATTATATTAACCAGACTAGCAGACATTGCTATATTACTAGGTAAAGAGGTAGGTATACAAAATAATATTCACAAAATACTTTGTATTACATTTCGTATAACGAATATGATGCTATGACGTCTTGTAAAGGTGCGTATCCTCGCACGCGCTGCGCCGGCGCAGGTTCACCTTCGCGATACTAACCGTACAAAAATATTGTATAAATTCCAATGTCACTTATTTACGATTGTTGAAATATGTAATGTTTGTGTTTTATATTACTTTTATGACTTGAAAATATATTTTAGAATCAAAAGAAATCAGTTTTTCATTTTAAAACATAAATAGGGATATTTCCTCTACCTAAAAGTTGTCTGGAATAAATCGCTACAATCGATAAGACTGCCTTATTGTACTGTTTATCGCTGTTGTTTCACTCATGTATTCTATTACTATGCAATAAAGAATATTTATCTATATATTAGTTCTATAGGTGTGATAGTTACATCGTCTGGCAGCATTTTCAAGGGGAATAACGTCTAGTGTGATATAAAATAAAACAAGAAATCGTCATAAATAGTATCGCTTTAATTTCGTCACATGTGACACAAGATATGCGCACAAGCTGCCTGTCGGACGCTGCGCTCGCGCCTCGCGGGAAGCAAAGGGCAATATCACCTCGCTCAGCCTCGCGCGCGCGCTCGCGGCGCGGGGCACGCGGCCGCCCGCGCGTCTGCTCTCAACCCTGGTGACTCATTTGCCAAGCCAAATAAGGTACAATCAACTGCACAAGTAGCTGTAGATATTTCAGTTCGTGGCTCAGGTTTCGAGGACCAGATTAGGAATAAATTGCTGCCAAAATCGTGCATCATCTTTTGCCGTTGACTGTACTTGTAGGATAAGGCGTCATCTGCATTAACCAGATAACCGCCATCGGTGCCTATTGCGAACTTTTTCCATAGCAACGTCACCAGGGTTTGAAGAAAACGCGCAGACTGAAATAGAACTCGTGTACCCCACGCGCAAAATAGCTACCTTAATTTACATCAGTTTAATAGCAACTTTTAAAGTCAGTTATGAAATAACATAATATATTCAAAATGGTTTTCAATAAGCTAACCTCGTTAACTAAAGTTTAAGTCAAATGTTCATGGAAAAGATAATAACTTAGCTAATATTATTATTTCACAGATGTTCAAAGTATTGCTCTAGGTATGTACGAAACTAGTATAATTTTGAAGTAATTATTTAATACAATAGTTTGTTTCCATAATCTAATTAGAATAATGAAAGTAGGACAGTGGTGCTCCCTACAGTCCCTACCTAAACGAAGCTATCTACGAATTACGTCTCTTGCTACCAGTAGGTATATTCTCTATTTAAGTAGATACATTAGATTTGATCAGACGCTTGGTTTAAACTTTTAAAGGATTCGGTATAATATGAATTCGACGTATCTAATACATGACATAATTACGTCGTAGGCAAATCTAATCTTAATGAAACAACCATTTTATGAAATATTTGAACATACTTAAATGCAACTGCACTAAATCATGTTCTGCCTAACATCAGTTGGTATGTTTGGTAACGAAGACCTAACACTCGGGCTTCAAATAAGATGAGATTCCTCGACGAACGACACAAGTCGTCACAACATCATTGTGCCGAATATGATTTAGTACCAATCATAAATAGATTTTCATTTCGTATCTGTAATAGAAATTCGTGTTCAGACGTAATTTTTAAATAGCTACTCTTATGCCGTGAGACTAGAAAATTACACAATTTTAGTGTAGGTACCAACTGCGGCGTGAAACAAGAAGTCTGCAATTTGCCAAAAAGGTTGCCGCACGGACTTACGTACAATCACAGTACAAATACGTCACTTTATAATAAATTTTAATCTAATGATTTTTAACTATAGATATCTATAATTACATTATTTCACTGGTCTATTTTAGTACGTATTAAGTTCACATAATCCTTGCCCAAATGATTTGGACTGGCTTCACAACGCTAAGCAAATTGATTTTATTTCATTGAAACAGGTTTATGTTATTCGAATGTTATGGAAGTAAACTATATACAATCAAAAACTATTATAGTCATATTATGTTTTGGACTTAACAAAATGCCAGGTGAGATAATTATGGCTAACAATTGATATAAAATGGTAAGGCATCGCCGGCGCGCGCGCCGCCGGGTGCTGATTGGACCGAATTACGCCTTCCTTTCTTACACGTATACGCACTTAAGCTAAGAGGGGATACTGCTTTAATTCCACTACGAAAATTTGTCATAAACGGTTTAATAAACTAAGTTGGTTTACATGAAAGCTATTCCCGCAACGATTATGTAAAAAGTGCGAATTGTAAATATCCAAACGGTGTTTACCCCTGCCTGCGAGTGTCCAAAGCTGCATGAACATTAGAAAATATTTAAGATAGGACAAAAGTTCCGCAGCGGAAGGCGCACCCCTCGCTCGCTACAAACTACGAGTAGATACAAATTTAGGAAACGTCTAGTGCAGCGGTCGGCGCTTGCAAACTGGACTGTTACAAAAGGTAATATTTACAAACGGTTATTACTATAATTACACATACGATCATGTGTTAAGTATCAATGAGATCTTTCAATTTTACACTTGTAATTATTGTAAACGGAGCCGTGCGACCAATCTTATATTAATTATTTAAATATGCGCATGCCGGATTCGCAACACTCTCGGATTGGAAAAAGGTATCTACAATCAAATAGGAAATAAAAAAATTATATATATTTTACAGGTTACAACCCAATCGCCACGAGCGTCTAGTGGACGGGCACCGCCGCCTGCGCACCCCACAGCCCGCTTCATACCAGTTTTTTGGATTCAAGTTATTCTCATAAAAACGTTCGTCATTCTCATAAACATTACCGTGGCAGTGTTCAAACACAATAAACCTCCGAAATTCTAAATATAACATAAGAATCTTAAAATTTATCGAATACTCCTATACAGAAGCTTAGACTTTTTTGTTAAAAATGTAATACTCTCTGAATTCTGATATATAATTCGGAGCAATACGGATTTAAACACTGTCTCAGGGTAAAAACATCTCGGTGAGAATTACCCTTATATATTTGAATAAATACAATAAAACTATGTTAAACACTATCTACACAATTGAGCAAATCCGGCGCTGAATACACTAAACTAAAACTATCAACGCAACAAGGTAAACAAAAACTAAAACACAAACTGCGTGACCAGTGGCCGCACGAGACCACGAAACACTAACGCTTAAGTATATCACATTGTACCTCCGCCCGCCGCCCGGCGCCCGCGCGCCGGCGCGCTCTCCGGTACGACTAAACTAAACACTCACGTTGCATTCACTTGTATTATGCAAACTATAAAATAGGCAATTATTCAAAATAATAAATTATATATGTCGTGTAAAAAAATCTGTGCTTATTAGCACCACTGGCTCGCTTAGACCCTGCTCTAGCGTTACGTTTATGTAACAAGCGTCGCGACTATGAGCAATTGATCTAGTGAGGTTTGAGTAGCACCTGGAGAATGAAGGCCCAGACTTTAAGTGCAATTTTTGATCGAGTTTATCCCGAGCGTCGCAGAGGTTCTGCAGCCTTGCGGCCGCAAAATGGTCATTAGGCAACGAGCGTAGCCTACGCCGTGATTATTGTATAAAAATAAACTATGTCACAAAATATTATGTGCAATTGTGCAGTGCTATAAAGTAATGAAATTAGCTTAATTAAATTATAAAATACTATGGGAGTATCACTGTTCACGGCCTAAATCAACATCAATTAGAAAATACTGACCTCAATACGACAACCTCGACATAAAAAATGTGAAATATTATATTAATAAACTTTCGTATTAAATTCAATGTGAAACAAACAACGTTATCGGAATTAGGTCAGTTTCCTCTACGTAAGGGAAATAATTGACAACGTAACGATAACTTAATACAAGCACCCTTCTCTTCCAAACTGGCATGTACACACATAAATGTAGATGCCATCTCGATCTCGACAATTGACATTATTCTTACAAATACCACTCGCGCCGCTGCGAGTGTGTGTGCGATGCTTGCGGCTGTGCGCCCGCGCATCTCAACCGTTCTATGTTTGAGAATTCTTTTGTGATAGTAATTATGTAGTAAATTATTAGGTATGTACTTATATTCATACATTGATATTCAATTAAAATTAATGTTTTTGTATTTCGTGGTGAAGGCTAGTGGTAAAGTTATAGATACAAGGGCTTCCGTTCACCTGCTCGAATATTATGGTAACAACTAAAAAGGTGGTCAAAATATAAAAATAGATTACTGTAAAACGAATTAGTTGTATATATTCATCGAAGGACATCTCAGCTATAAAGCATAATTATGCAAACGAGACGCGAACGGAATTCTACTATTCTATGGAACGAGGCTTCGAAAGCTCGACTAGAATTTTGAACATTTATTCGTAAAACGTAATCACAATCACCACTCGAACGTCCGTCGGGAAACGCGGAGGGGTCGAACACGGTCAAAATAAAAACATTATCACATTCAAATATCATTCGAAACACCGGCGCCTACACGCCGCGCGCGCGGTGCGTGGAGGCGGCGCGCGCGTGGTCGGTGGGCGGCGGCGTGGGCGGCGCGGGCGGCGCGGGCGCGGGCGCGTCGGTGGCGTTGCGCTCGCTGGCCCGCAGCGCCGCGCGCGCCGCCGCGTCCGACACGCGCCGCCACGCGCCGCGCGCGCGCACCGCGTACGCCGCCTCCTCGAAGCGCGACGCCAGCCCCAGCACGATGCTCAGCGCCGACGCGTCCTGCCCGTGGCAGCCCGAGTACCGGTACTGCGGCTTCTTGTCGAACCGGCAGCCCACCGACTGCGCCCCTGCAACCGTTCACGACGATTCGTTAGGTGCGTCGCAGCACAGTGTGTTACTGGCTTCGTTTCACCCGATACGCAGCGAAAGAAAAGTCAGATTCAAAGAGAAAGATTACGAAAATCTTAATCCTAACTAATATTATAAATGCGAAAGTAACTCTGTCTGTCTGTTACTCTTTCACGCCAAAACTACTGAACAGATTTGAATTAAATTTGGTATACAGATGGTCTAGAGTTAGACCCTGATAAAGAACATATACTACTTTTTATTACGAAAAGGGGGTTAAAAGGGGGGGTGGGGTTGAAAAAGATTATATAATTAAAAATGCTAGCCAAAGATACTATTCCACGCGGACGAAATCGCGAGTAACAGCTAGCTAATTATAATTTCTTAACGGTGGGAAACGCACGCGACGTGAACTCACCGATGGGCATGATGCAGTCGAGCGTGAGCGCGCACTGGATCCAGGGCCGCATGACGTCGGCGACGGCGGGCTTGCGCGCGAGCACGAGCCGCTCGGCGTCCACCATCTGCACGAAGAGGAAGTCGTCGATGCGCGCGTGCAGGTAGTGGAACATGCGCGGGTGCGTGAGCGACGTGACGGCGGCGCGGCGCGGCCACGCCAGCACGCCGCCGCCCGCGCCCGCCGCGCGCGCCCACAGCGCGCCCAGCGCCTCCGCCTCGCCCGCCCACTGCACGCCCGCCTCGCTGAAGATCACGCCGCCCGTGCGCGACAGCGCGTGCTGGAACCGAACGCCGTTTACTCACTAAACCGGTCACATACGATGGACCAAAAGAGGATCTTAGTGCGGTAAAAGAAATCCACCTTTTATCCACACCTACACACCGGTGACGCATGTGACTTCTTGTCATGTTGTATATTTTGTTATTACTATTAGCATTAAGTTCTGTAATGTGTTGTGCAATAAAGTGTATCTATAGGTATATCTATCTATGGTGGGACATTTATTTACCTTTAATATTGCAAAGATTTTGCTTATATTCCTGATCAATGTAATACTAAAAAATGCGCCGAATCAAAACATGATTCAACGTCATTTACTTGTCCTCGTCCGAAACAAAAGTTTTCCCTTGTGCTTTGAACAACGATGGTTGGATCTGAGTGTTTCAAACACCCAGACCCAACACCAATATGTGTTTCATCAACAACCATTTGCTTCCTGAAATTCTGGCTTAAAGTTACAAATGTCTCAACGTCTCGAGTGTATTATGAGATAGTAGGCTAAGTGCTATTGATATGAAGTAGGTACTACTACCGGCGCCAGGGAAGTATGGAATAGTCATATTTCTTAAAACCAAATTATGAACATTTAATCAATTGAACAACTGAATTTTTCCACTTTAACATTAGCTACTTGATTATTTTTGTCAATTATTATTGTAAAAACATATGACGTATTTCTATACACTAAACCTTGACGAAACTCAAGGCTGAAACACCAGTGTAAAAAAGTGAAGCTTTGGCCTGCGTCACTGCATATGATAATTTAAAGTAATGTAAAAGATAGACGCAATGTTACGCATATGTTGGCAAAAACATATGCGTAACATTACGTCATTACGACTAAGTACATTTGACAATCACAATACAGGATTAACGAAATAAATTGGAGTCAAATGCCACACTCCAACTCGAGACCTTTAACCCCGTGCCCTCCGCGAGGCGCCTATTAGATTACGTGTGGATTATGTTTGCTGAATGACAAACTGGCATGCAGTAGACATAATGGTTGTCTACTCAGCTCCAATCAGATGTCATTGCCTCAATTTATAATGACCTGTTTGACCTTGGTATTAACCAAGGTCAAACAGTAACCAAACGGGTCTAAAATTATGACACTGATGATCACAAAAAACATGACTGAATCAAGAATAAGTATTTAGTTAAAGCAGTCGGTTGTAAAAAAACTCACAACTTAGAAGTTCTTATATTAAAATTGGCATTGTTTGATAGTCGTCGTCAGATATATTGGAGTAGGCAAAACACTCCTGTACGGTTAAAAGCAAATAGTAATGTTAAAAGTGTCAATAAGTTCCACAGACTACGAGTTGCCATAAATAACACATTAATTACTTCATTAGTATCTGAGTCAATCTGGTGTCCTATCGAATCAAGAGGGTAAGGGAATAGAAAGTGCACCTGTGTTTGCGCACACATTTGAGCACTATAACATATCCTGCGTACGTGGTTGATCGTTAAAATCGGCCGCCGTAGCCGTATCGGTCGGAAGATATTATCGTTATTATTTTATTTGGAAAACCAACAGCTGTCTTTATACAATAGTTTACAGACATCTAACGAATTATACCTGAACACAGAAAAGTGGCGTGAAGGAACATCTGTGTTGTGTTTTGCCAAGTGAATGAGAAAACCAGAGGCCCAATCCGATAGATAAAATTAGCAACGCACTTAAGATCGATAGATTGCCTGTTAAAAGTTGACCTCGAAAATCATACAATTTATATCGGTAATGAATGTTCAGATATTTATGGTAACGTGTATTGTAATTTTCAACTGTTTAGAAGTATTTGGTCATATCGTCTGCTCCAATATATCTGACGCAGCTGTACAGCTTACATCCTACACCACTTCAAGGTGGCTAAGAGCACTCTGTGTTGATAGTAATAACAAATGCCATCATTATGAAGATAACTATCAAAATAAGAAAGACCTTGAGACAGACGCGATTCGCTCCGTATCAAAGAGCGCGTAGCCTCTATAAACAAAGGTGCAAACGAGCGTGGCGCAGGCGCGCATCCGCAGCCGCGCCGCCGCACGCGCACTCTGAATCATTATCCGAAATCAAATATGGGCCTACTTATTCACATTATGCTTTTTTATGACGCCATGTCATACCACACGTACAAAATATGCGTCCTGTACATGATTACAATAACAACATTAGAGATAGCACCTTTGTATTAACTGAATAAACGAGTCACTTGTTTGTTTCACAGGAAAAGGGAACAGTTGAAATGATAATAGCCACACTTATGTGAATTTTGCATGATTCGCGGCACAACCAAACTCTGCATTATCGGACATATCAGACATTTGCGCCCACTCATTGTCAATGTGATGGACAGTGAAAACAAGCGGCTAGCTTGCGGTTGCCGGGCATTGTATTCCGTCTGACGACATTTTTCACGAGGCCACCACATGAAGATTCTTAAAGTATTGGAACACCTTTCTACTTATTTGATAAGTAATAGAAGATTCGTTACTTATAATAATAATGAACATAATATACAATGAGCATATAGCATTAAGTTCTGTAATGTGTTGTGCAATAAAGAGTATCTATCTATCTATCCATAATGAGCAATACGCGCGAGTGTAGCCCAGCAGTGAAGACATCAATAGGTTGGAGATTCCGGCAATTTTGAAGAGTTTACCTCTTTACAACAACGATATTTACGTGATTTCTCTGAAAAACGATAAAGTTTAAAGGTAAACCGGAACACAATCGCGATTTGATCGACGACCACCGCCATCTATCGGCACGGTTTGAAAGGAAGTGATGGCGGACCACAAGTATAAATACTTATATAACAATAACTTCGACTCGATTGGATCGGAACCGACATACTAAGTCAGAAATTCGAGGCACAACGAGCATATTTGCACTTTAGGGCTATCTTTGCGGCATTTGTCATTATTGCACAGATTTTCCAGTAATCTCTGATATTACGCAAGCGACTAAAGTTTGTCTGTGATATACTTTTATCGGCTGATTAGGAAGATTAGCCCACAGGTGTATAGATGATAAGTCTAGACTAAGAAGGTAATTTTTACATAATATTCCAATCGTAAGGATGATCATCAGGACTAAAAACGGAGAAGTTTTCTAAAGCTGACGCTATAAAAGCAACACAAAGGCATTTAAGGTCAGGCTAAGGCTATTTTTTGCTATGCTTGGGTTATGTAATTAATTTTACTGACTCGTTGTTTGATGTATCTTATTGCAATCAATGATTTCTATTATAGGTACAGTTGACGTTATTTAGTTTTACTATTGCATATACCTACAAGTTTTAATATTTTTGAAGACTTAACAAGGTTGATGTTTTTGTTAGACTGCCCCGAGCGATCGAGCGCGACCAAAAGTTCCGGGCATTGTTTTTTGCATCGAGGATCGTGCGGATCGTGCAGATTGTATACACGCGCCTATATCAATGGAGGGTTTCAAGTTTATCTTATCTTCTTGCTATTAAACTGTACAAACACTAGCGATAAATTGTATCCTCCTATCTACCTGGAAACTCATAAGAGTTCATGAGATATAGCGCTATTCTAAATCAGATCCCGCTTATAATGATTCAGACAGCGATAGAAGTACGTAGGTCGTAGAACGCCTTCGATCTACGTTAATTAGTGGAAATCAAACTAGTTTTTTTACTGGACTATAATTTTAAATTACGGTTCTCACATGTATTCACACATGACGGTATAGTGCTTATTTCATTTCAGTTCGTAAACAGCAGCAGTGTCATTTTTGCAAGCGCTTTTTTTGGGAAGACCTGTTTAATTTTAGTATGTATAATTTTTTGTTACATCAAAAAATTATACATACTAAAATTAAACAGGCTTAGAAACAAATAACATGCAGTATGTATAAAATGCGTAACGAGTCGATTTACTTGAAAACCGCAACGATTGCGCCAGAGCCGTTGCAGCTGGTCCGCATCGGTTTTCAAGGACGTACACGCACGTGCAGTGTGGTGATGAAACAATTAAGAAAATAGATTCCGCTGACAAATTTATTGGCCTCATTTAAGGCGGTAACTCAATCATGCGCCCGCGCAAGGCCACTCCTTCAGCGCGTCGCACGCAACGTCGCCATGCCTTTCTTTTGTCCCTCTATACGTGTTACTTTACGTGTTGTTTGTACATGTTTCTCGTAAATAAAGATATTCTATTCTATTCACTTGTCCAAATTAACCTTTATGCTTCAAACAATTTCACATTAGCCAGATGAAACTTACAACAATCTATAAAGCCTCATTTCTAAGTTAGATAATGTAAGTTTTCAGAATAGGTTTTGCAAGAAATCAATCACACTATCAGAATATTAAATAGGAATGAGTTATCTTGAATTGAGAAATCAAGGCGTGATAAACCACTTCACTATAAATTGACCTGTTTATCTGTGACTAATAACGACAAGTCATTACTGCACCTGGAAATGGTTTCAGTAGGTTAATATGAGACCTGAGTTGAAGTAATTTGACAAATTAAAAAAAAAGTTAAGTATCAAAAGTTTTTCTCATAATTTGACAGACACACACTACACTTCCCTCTCTGGCCAATGTGTACCTAGACATAAAAATAATTAACGTAGTATACCTGTATGATGAGCGGGCGAAAGGCGTGTATGCTCTCGTCGCTCACGTGGGAGGGGAACTCTTCCAGGTCAAAGTCGATAATGGCGCACTTGGAGGAATTGCAGTAGTTGGACACCTGCAGACACACAATTTCACATTCAAAAAATATTCTATACGAACCTAATCAAATAAATTATTTCCATTTTAGTAAAATACTAAAAACAAACAATTGTTCCAATCGCATGGCTTACTAATTGAGTTCAAAAGTAGTATTTATGGAACAATCTTACGTGCAGTTAAAATTTGTACCTATAATGACCTAAGAAACCAAGACTAAATGACAGAATGGTGCTGGAGACTCAAACTGACCACAGACAGAGAGTAGGGCTTCAGCCCCAGGTTGTATAGCAGCACGGTGTAGGGCAGGCGCGCGGCGTGGCGCACGTAGCTGACGGCGAGCGCGTGCGCGTCGCCGCGCGCGTACGTCACGAGCACGGGCGTGCTGGTGTTGTGCCACGGCTCCGCGTGCCCGTCCAGGCCCAGGATGCGGAAGTACCGCTCCTCCGCCACCAGGTGGTTCTCTTCCACATCGCGAAGGTTCTCCTGTGGCGACACAGACACCTGTTTTGTTGTGTTATATGTCTGTTACTAGATAAATGTTGGGAGGGCAAGCTCCCATTGGGGGATTACCTAAATTAGTTACCTAAAAGGTAGAAATGAGATTACATTTGTTGGGCACTAGACAATTGTATTGAGTAGCTTTAGCTACTTTCAAGGACAAGTAATAATATTTTCACCAAGCCTATAATTTGATTGAGGCACTTCTTCAATTTAATCTCTGAAGCATTGAACAGGATACATTTTGGTAAGAATTTACTAATGAGTCAACTCTTACTAAAATGTGTAGCGTAAAAACACAGCATTTAGAGTATTTCTTTTTTAGTTTCACAATGTTTTGCAAATATTAAGTAGCAATCATTTTATTCAAGTAGGTATGTATAAGATAGTGGGCAGTATCCTTGTAGCTTGGAAGGAATGCTGAAGTAAATTAGCCTACCTATGTTATTTATAATTACCTATTAGATAGGTACTTAACTGTAAATATTAAATACAATACTAATTATTAACAATCATGGTCATTTATTGCATGCCACACTGGAGTACAGATTCTTATAAAATATTATCTCTTACTAAAATGTGTCTTTAGCCTCAGTTTTTAATAAGGGGGACTAGTTTAATCTTACACCACTTAACAGTAATACCAGTTCTACTGCAGTTAACAAAGGTTCTACTTACTACACACCTCCCTACTATAGGTAAGTAGGTACTTTTTACCAAATGTTATGGAGAGCTTATAATTCATGATGATGTAATATTGGCTGGATTAATTAATGACATGGGTTAGATTGATTAATGTATTTCAATGAGATAATATGAGAGTAAATGTCAATAATATGATGAATATCATGTTTTCATGGATGAATATTACCAAAACATAAGTTATTTACCTGAAAGTCCTTTATATGCTGGTGTGTCTGGGTTACAATGTTTTGGATAGACTGAGGCGGCTGCGTATGGAATACTATCAGAAATATACTAATGGCAAAAACAAAGGTGGAGAATAGAAGAAAACTTTTAGTTTTCATATTGCGAGTACATTATTGAGAACTCCCGAATATTACCATCATTTCACCTGGTCACTTAACGGACGAAGTAATTATTATTGAATCATTATCTATCTACTTATTTTTTACACTCTTGTGAGAAATAAAAGAAATCAATATCACTGACAGCCTACACATAAACTACGAAATTACACGATAACCATTTTATTAGCGCCACTTATCGACAGATTTACTATCCTATCGAATATTCGATAGATGTATTCTTCTTTAGTTACAATTTTAGGTAAATAGATTAAGTAGAAAGAAGTAAATTGATCGTCTTTCTGTAAGCGGGTCGCACCAATTTTCTGTACCGCTTTTGCAAATTTGACTGTAATGACATATGGTTGACATTTTACCTTTTAATTTGTGTGTTACCAGTTTTAGACATGACCAGATTTGTTAATGCTACGCGTACGTCGACGACTGGGTTGAATGATGTTAATTGATGATCGACTGAATGATAAGGACTCAAAGAACTAACGAATGATAACATGACATGAATGAACTGAATGTGTTTTTGACGTTTAGAAAATAGAATTTGACATTGACTGTCAATTTTTTACCGAATTCTACCGAATTTGGTCAAGCAAATCGTGTTTTGTTAAAAACTACGTTGTGGTTATAATATTTGCGTTGTTTTAATAAAGGAACAATTACACTAGCTCGCTATAATAATGTCAAGTGTTTCTAAGAGAAGAAAAGAAGGATCGAGGGCCAAGATCAAGGTATTATAAAGAGGTCACATCGTGGCCGACTCACATCGCATTTGCCACCATATCACGTCACACAAGTGTGATATCACATTTACATCTTGTAGCTAATGATTTTGAACCGAAAGCAGCAATTGTTGATATAATAATTCGTCTAAATCGTATCTTGGTATATTTACCCTACCCTACTTTATATGATCCGCGTGGCTTGTTTTGATAGTTCTTTTGTCAATAGAATCTATTATGCGAGCTTGCCCCATTAGGGTACAGTGCATTCATGCGGTTTTTACTAATTGTTTAACTTATTATGAAGTAGTCTGGTACTATACTACTGCCCCTATTCAACATTATCAACTTTTATGGAATTTTAATTCCTATTTTGCAATTCAAATCAAGTCATTGCAGATAATATTACAATAAAATTGCAGTCCCGTAACAAAGTGAGTGTACATAGTAACTTTCACTGCTTACTTGCATGAAATTCTTATATAGATTTCCTTGCCATTATAATGTGTTGTGTAGTCAGACTCAAAAAATGAAGAAAACAACAGAAAAAAAGGTGAAAACAATATGTAATCAAATCAAATAATTAAAATCTAGAAACTACATGTAATTTAAAAAATAAATAATGCATGCTAATTCTATACTAAGTAACCTGGATCAAGATTTTGTGTGATTTACTTAAAGAGTATGGGCGACCACAAGGAGTTCTTGAAGCGCATTACCAAAACTCTCTACTACGGGCAACTTCCCACCCTGCCCTGCCTCAGCCTGCCTGTTACTGGTCAGTATCAAAACTATACTACTTATAGGTATAACATAAAATAACTTGCCAGTCTATTGCTGGACTATTATTAAATATAAAGATTTTATTAATTTCGGGTGCAGCCTGCTTTTATATTGTGTATTTTTTCTATGTTTTTTACTATTTAGATTTATTTATCATTTTGTTTACTTCTTTTATCTATGCTTCGCTGTGGTAAAGTATTATGGAGAAATACAATACATAATTATTTTATTAGTAATACTATAAAGGTTTCCTCTCAGCATATTGTCAAGATGCCTAGTGGACACCTTGATGCTGGTCTTCGGAGGATACCGCTGGATTTTGCCAATACCAGTCCACACTCAATAATGTATATGACAAAAATTTCATGCTTTTAAAGTCTTTGTAGATTTTGGCTATGTGTTTGTGTTACTGGCGTTCGTCGCGTAGAAGCCCTTTATTGATATTGCATAGCTTCTATGATAAGACAAACAAATTGTTTCATGGTGCAGAAATCTCGTGCGAGGTGTGGTCGGTGTCGCAGCGCGGGCGCTCGCTGCGGCGGCTGCACGCGGACGCGGCGGCGGGCATCGCGCGCAGCGCCTGCGTGTCGCCGTGCGCGCTCGTGCTCGCCATCCTCTACCTCGAGCGCCTGCACACCGCCAACGCCGACTACCTCGCCGCCACCGCGCCTGCTGATCTCTTCCTTGTCTCATTGGTAAAATTAATGTCTTAGAGGGCACAGTATAAGCCTTTTAGCCTGATGTTAGCAAAAGGAGAGTCCACCTTGCAGTTACAAAGAATGCAATGGCATGACATCATTTCGGTTGGCACTGCCGTTACCGAGACTTCTTAAGTCTCGTTAATCCATTGCTGTTAATTTGATTTGTTTTGTATACTCATTATTAAGCCAGGTATTTTTTTTTCAGATGGTAGGAAACAAATTTCTCCAAGACGATGGAGAAGATGATGAAGTAATATGTTCCGAATGGGCGGCCTCCGGCGGTCTCGATCTCAAACAGTTGAAAAAGTTGGAAGTGGAGTTCCTTAGCGCTATAGTAAGTCACACGAGCCAAATTATGCATCGTCATGTAGATCAAAAGAAGCAAGTGTCTTCACGTTATAGGATAACACTCGTTTCCTGTTACAGGACTGGAACGTTTTCGTTAGCGAAAAATCATTCGAAGCGGGACTACAATGGCTGGAACGGCAGGTGGCGCTCAAACAGGCCCAGGCGCGAGGGTTCTTCACGTACGCGGACCTGGCGGCGGCCACGGCGAGCGGGCGCGGCGGGCTGCTGGGCGCGGTGGCGCGCGGCGCGGGCGCGGGCTGGCTGTGCGCCGCCGCCGCCTACGCCGCGTCGCTGGCCGCGCTGCTGGCGCTCGTGGCCTCCTCGCTGCTGCTCGCCCGCGCCGCCGCCGCCCTCCGCGCCGCGCCCCACGCGCCCCACGCGCCCGCCGCGCCCGCCGCCTACCCCGCAAATATTATAACGCACGACGCCATGCTCGCCGGCAACCTCACGGACCGCCTCCCGGAGGGCGTCGTCCTCGACGAGGCCGAGGCGACCGAGAAGCTGCGCTGCTGCACGAGGTGGTACAGGTACCGCGAGGCGGAGCCCGCGCGCCCGACCTGGTCCGAGAGCGTCGTCGTGTACGACTGGCGGTCGCTCGAGCCGTGGTGGTCGACGACGTCGGTGCTCAACTGGCTGTACCAGAGCTCGCTGATCAACCCGATGCAGCGCTGGCTGGAGAAGGTGAACGAGTACGGCGCGGCGCTGCGGCGGGAGCTGGGCGGGCCGGGCGCGCCGCGCTGCGAGGCGTGGCCGGGGCGCGCGGGCGCTCCGCCCTGCGTGCGCCAGTGGCTCAACCTCAGCAAGCTGGGCGCGCTGGCGGCCTCCGTCTCCGACCGATAGCGCGCGCCGCCGCCCGGGGCCGCGACCGCGACGACAGTTTGGGCGGCGGCGTCCGCCGTCGCTGCCAGCCTCCGGACAGTGACGATGCTTTCGCTTTCGAGCTATCGGTTCCGACGAAGCGTAAAGTGTTATGCGAACCTATCTATTTATGCCGCTAATAACCCAGGTATGGGAATTCGCGTTTGAACGTATTAAATGTATAAGCAGCACGTAGTAACTGATCATCTTATGAACTGTATCTTTGTTACGTTTTAATGATGAGTTAGGGATGATTCACATCGACGGCTCACGTCGGTGCGTCGGAAAACGCGCGCTAAAATGTGGAATATAGCCCATACTTACTTGCGCCCGGCCGCACGCGACTGGTGGCCGCGCAGTTTTTTACTTAAACCCTCATAGACTAACGCCTCAGACAACCAGCCATTCTAACGCACATCAAGGAATACAGGAAGCAAGGGAAATATACCTAAAATATCAATTTCTATGGCCTTGAAAGTACGCTCCGACGCGTGATCTTTGATGTAAATCAATCCCCTATTGTCTACTCTAACGGAATGTAGTTTTTGTACATTTTCCTTTCTGGTAATACATATTTTCCTATAATGAACAAATATTTTCAAATGACTAATCAGTGTACTAAATTATCTAAGCACAGCACAATGTAACTAACAAACTACCCATTTAAAGCTTAGTGTATGTATGAGTAATAGTCTAAATATGATACATAAAACTTTTTGTCTTATCTGCCATCCATGTGGGAGGACTTCAATAGACATGGTCATGAGTAGCCCCAAAGATGCTTGTCTTTATTAGCAGGGGTAAGGTGATGATCATTATAGAAACAATGATGTATGTTGTATCCTATTACCTGGTTCTACTAAAACTGATGTCTAAAAATAATTGTTTCAATTGACAACATTTCATAATTTTTGCATGTCTATATTATTGTTTTATATGAAAGTAGATATAAAATAAAGCGACCCATATTTTTTGTTTTTTCGAAATTATGTTTATAAGATACCTAAAAAACATATTTTAATCCTTCGTATTCTAAACAGACGTAAGCGCCAAATTACGTCATACTTACTGAGATACAATATACTCTGTGCTTACTGAGGAATACATGACAACTATTGACAATTTCATTTTATGTCTTGCATCTGTCTGTCATAGAATTATAACCTCCCTTTTTCCCTTAATATTTAAATAAAATGAAAGTTTCCGACGGATTTCAAGTTGCTGATAGTAGAAACTTGCCAAGAGTAAACTATCTAATGTTACTGGAGTTCATGCAAGAGAACGACTGCTACAACGTTGCTGAACTACGTAGTGCTAAAGCATTACTTGCTTTGCGGGAAGCCTACGTAGACACTGCGGTGGGATACGTAGAATTAAAGCGAGATGTCCATTTGTGTACCGTCCAGTGCTGATACATAAGTTCTGACTTCTGGCTGACTATGATGAGCTCTGTGTTAAAAAAATAATAGATGCTGCTTAGGTATTTTGGAAAAATTATATGTTTCAAAAAAGTATAGAGTGCAAAATAAAAGATGTAAAATGTTTCATATTTTTTATTAACCTTGTGTAAATAAATAACTACTTAAGTACCTACCTATGTGAAGCTTATTTATTGAATTTTAATAATTATACACCTATGAATCTACGATGGCAATCTAGCTTTCAATTTGACCCGTCCTTTCACCGTCTTCATTAATTTTCTAAGTACAAAACACGCAAAGAACAGTTAATTTCTTAATAACCAATGCATTGCACCATTCTTACTTCGTAGACACTGGCAATGAAAAAAAGGATTTCTCCGGAGCATGAATAGAATTGTTCGTGCAGATAGGGACACAACAATATTTCGGATCCTTCATTGGCACATACGCAATAGTTTCTTTGTTGTAAACGATTATAAATGAGAATTTATGAGAATTGTAATGAGTACGAGGAATTATTTTTACAAATGTCACTGAAGACACATGACAGTTAATTCACAGATATTATCAGTTTTAGCAATGGAGAAGGTATAGGCAAAGGAAATATTTCATTCTTCAGTGTAAGTATGACGTCATTTTTCAGTTTTCAGTTATAATTTTTTTTCTCAGTAAATAAGCAATATAAAAAATATTTTGATATAGGGTAACCGAGATAGTGATTGCCCAGTGTACAGTGATTGCCCGAATTAAGGTTAACATACATTTTAACTTATTTTCAAAGGTGTAGTTTTACATTAAATCCGTTAAATAACACTAGGATACTGTTAACTAGAGTTCTAAATAAGACATTTGGCAAAATTTTCAATAAAAATATTGTAATGGCAGTTTTTGGACAGCGGGTGTCCGTCCACTTCAAAAAATGCGAATTCCTTACAGAATTTGTTAAGGATACATTTTGTAGTTTTGAAGTTTGTATCACTTTAATTTTCTTTTTTGAGCGTTAAAGCACAACGACGTGTTAGTTAAAGCTTTAATGTTTCATTCGAAGCAGTTATCGCGGCGTAATTTTATTCCATTAAGTATTTTAAGAGGGTGGGCAATCACTGTACCTAAAATATGACAAATTCAGTTATTGCCATACCAGAATTCAGTTATTGCCATGGGTATGAGACAGTGATTGCCCGGGTAGGTATTTACTAAATCACGTAAGGGATATAATAATCGAACCGAATATTTTCTTTATATCCTGTATCTTTCTTTATATCTAGGTCTAGGTACATACAAGGAGTTTCGGAAAATCTGCTTTTTACAAAAAGTTGACCTAAAAATAGGGGAAAATTTGATCTGCTACCGAAAATCTTGGAGGAAAGGTGGTAAGAAGAACAACCAAATATATACCGTAATTATATTATGTATTTTACCGTGGGAGAGCACGTTTCAGAATGAATAAGCCGGCTTAAACGGAGTGATTCTATAATCACAGAAAACCAAAATCAAGCGGCGCTAACGCGTGAGTGTACCGGAGGCTCTATGAAGGGGGAAAAGGAGTTAAAATGTTGGCAGCGCATTTGTGATTCCCCTTATTGTTGCGAGTGTCTATGAGCGGTGGCAATCGTTTACCATCAGGTGATCCGTATGCTTGTGCTGCATCATTTGGTAATTAAAATTTAATTACCAAATGATACAGTTAGTAATAATTAGAAAAAAACTTTCAAATTTTAACTGTGGGAGAGCCACGCTTCAGCATGAATGGGCCGATTTGACCGGAGTGATACCACTGCCTCACAGAAAACCAGCGTGAAGCAGCCCCTGCGCCGAGTGAGTGAGGGAAACGGAGGCCCACACCCGGGGGGGGGAAGGGGATAAAAGGTTGGCAGCCTACTTGTGACTTCAGTGGTGTTGCAGGTGACCATGGGCGGCAGCATTGCTTATTATATATAATGTGCAGTCAAAACACACATCACTTGATGGTAAGCGAATGCCAACGCACATACTCAACACCAGTGGAGTCATAAGTATGCTGCCAATGTTTTTAACCCCTCCCCCCTCCCCTCACCCCCCATTTGGCCTCCGACAACCTCAAAACTGTATCTACTTACCTTTTGTAAAATTGGTACATTCCATTTATTCGCTGAGATAACGAGAAACTAGATAGAACAATTTGACGATTTTTACTAGATTTTGAAACTAAATGGGTTTTCTTAGTCAATGGTATCTTATTTGGATGATGTTACTTATTTCAATAGCTTAGAAATATATCTTAAACGCACAAAAACTTACAAAAGATCTAAAATTTTAAGTATTTAATAGTATTTTTATGGAATTACAACGTGCGGTATAGTTGGCAATCACTGTCTCATTTGGTTGGCAATGACTGTGTCAAGTGGGCAATCACTGTGTTTTTAGGAGATATTTTTGTTATACGTTATAATTATAAAATATTCTTTAGATGTTTGAATTATTGCTAACTTATCTCAATGCTAAACTATTAACGTTGTCAAATAATTACACTCTGATTTCTTATTGTTAAAGAAAAGGATTATATTGAAATAAAACTAGTGTCAATTTCTTAAGTGGGCAATCACTATCTCGATCACCCTATTCTCGATATCAGGAGAAGAAAACAAAGAAATGGTATTTTTTATTTTAGGGCTTAGAAATTTTGAAATGTTGTCAATTGAATAAAAATGTTCCAACTGTTTCATATTAGTTTATTTAAAATTATTATAAAGTATAAAATTACAGTATGTATACAAAATATAGATCCTTAATTTTTATTTACATAATTTATTACTGTTAATCAGCATACATTAATATTGCTTTACAATCCATTTGAAACTAGAGCTGATCAGAGAGACATCACGTCTCTTCTCTTTGATCAAAAGAATATATTTATAGTATGCCAGCACCATTAAATTAGTGTTTTTTTTTTTATTTAAAAATACTTCACATAAAGGGTAAATAAACAAAAGCTATTAAATCAAGGGGATATTTCTTACAAGCGGAAACTGAGACCCAACATAATTTTGACCTATATTGAATTGAATCTAAGTGGTTAACTATTCGCAGCAGTTATTATTGAAGTATAATGAAAGTGGAGCGGTCGGCAGGGAGTCCCGTCCATGGGGCTACCAGCCACGGCCGGGCGGGCACGACAGTGACGGCGACCAGCGCCCACGCATTAATGTAATAAATGCATCAACATAAAAGTTGTTTGTTCATGTAATTATATTCTATTGAGCACACGATTAAAATACTTAAATAAAGTTTTTATCACAGTGAACAAGTTCAATAGAAATGTTCCATACAAGATAAAAGTGCTTGTTCGGTTACTTCGCTTCAAAGAGATTTTGTCTTATTATATCTTAAATCTCACAATTAATAAAAATAAAATTGCTAGTGGACCGAACCAACACTCTTATCAATATGCTCTCAACAGCTATGGGAATTCATTATTTCTACTCATATAATGGCTTTAATACGTTAAAATGGTATTAAACATTATGGTAAAAATTGAGGTCAAGAAGTTATAGTAATTAATACATTGATAAGACCTTGCCCAGAAGAGTTGAATTAGTCGGAAATTGTTATGCAAGGTATTGGGTACCCTTAAAATGCTTGGGTGGACTCGCGCGCAACGAAATAATAAGGACAGAGACCTCTCGGTAGCCTCCGGTTTTATACGTTTGCATTTATCGATGTAGTATGTGGTGCGATAAATTATCGATAGATATGGATATCGCGCGACATACTCTTTTTCTGTGCGCAAGTTACGCGCGACAATTCGCCCCGTCTTGACAAGGTCTAACAAAATGTCGTAAAGTACGTTATTGGCGTGTCGGCGGGTTCACTCGTAGAGGCCGGGGTGCAGGTAGAGTCGGCAGTTGAAGCCCCAGCGGTCCACGGAGGAGGTCTGGATGCTGTGCTCGGGGTGGTCGGCCAGGTGCTTGTCCACCAGCGTGAACAGCTCCTCCACGTGCGCCGTGTGCGCGTGCGCCGCGAACACCTCGCACAGCGCCTGGATGTACCACGAGCCCAGCTCCTTGTCGCGCCACGACACTAGTCCTGCATAACATCAAATCATCCATTACATCTCATGTATGTAAAGTAAACTTATTTTACATATTTACATTCACAACCTTCAAGGCAGAAGGAAATAAGTATGAATAGACATGGTGAACGCACACAATTTGTATATTTTCAAAATAATGGCTCAGTGCTGACCTTAAAAACTAAGAGTTTGTTATAGTCATAGCAGTATATCGTAGGTTTTTGTGCACAATCCTATAGTAGGTAGGTACTTCTACCGGCCTGTTCACACGCGTTCGCGCTCCATTAAAATGGTTAGGCCCAGTAGTTTACTCACCGGGCACGGTGGAGTGCGCGATGAGTATGTCGGAGTAGACGCGGTTGTGGCTGTCGTCGCGCGCGCGCGCGTGCGCGTGGTGCGCGGGCGCGCGCGGCGGCTCGTCGTCGGTGAAGGCCGCCACGTCCGCCACCGTGCGCCCCGACTGGTCGCGCGGCATCGGCATCTCCTTCCAGTCCACCGACGAGCCCCTGCCGGTAAAGACATAATCGTGAATTATCATTTATTCATGTGACCATGATTCCAGTAGACCTAGCACGAACTTTTCAAGAAATCGTATTGTGCCCACGCTACGTACGCTATTTACATACTCAGCACGAAGCATCTTCGATGAAATATCGTATCGTATTATTTCCTTCAAAAATATATTGGATACGTTAGTTGTACCGTCTGTGAACTGGCGCTCATGTTGCGATCCTATCCTTTCTTCTGATATTTGTGTGGCAAATTTCAGTTCTGCTTACGTACGATAGAGGGAGCCCGTCAACTTTCATTACAAATTGTTTGCGATACACCTACGCAGCTACGCTTTCTGTGAATAGTTCGTGCTCGGTCTACTGATTATTATCTCGCAAACTAATAGATTAAGAAGATGGATTACTAATAGGAAGAAGATGATGGCTTTACCTGCAAATTTGGAAGATGAAGACCTTAGGCACCCCCTGCAGCATGTGGAGGTTCCTGTTGTCGAAGTACTTGATGAACTCGTAGGTGGACATGAGCTGGCCGTCGTAGCAGCGGAAGTCGTTGTCGGAGGAGCCGGCGCGCCCGTAGCCGTGCGACGACACCACCACGAACAGGCACTCCACGCCCGCCAGCACCTCGTTCAGGGACCTCAGCGTGCTCACCAATTTCTATAACATTTATTTACATTGAATCAAATACTCTGCAAACTATATACCTTTTGATGCAAGTTGCATTTAACACATTTTATTAAAAAATGTGGAGTTTATTCTATGGATGGTGAAATTAATAATCGAAAAACAACACATATCACAATGTTTTTTTCTTTGAATCTTTCGAGTTGACGGCCTCGATGGCGCAGTGGCTAAGGTGTTCGCCCGAAGTACGAAAGGTCTCGGGTTCGATTCCCGGTCAATTCAATTTAGGAAACTACATTTTCCACGACGCCCCCAGTTAATTATCGTCACCTGGTACTCATGGTACAGGGGTAGTTTGAAGCCAGGTTGGTTGGTGTACTAAATATTATTTAGTGAATAATACAAACATCTTTGGTGAGGTTGTTGTAGAAGAGCGGTTTGAAGCCCAGCTCGGTGAAGAGGTATTTGAGCTTCAAGTTGTCGATCTCGACGCCGGGGCGCGGGTCCTCGATGTTGTTCATGAACTCGGTGTAGCTGAACACCAGGATGACGCCGCGCAGCCGCCCTCGGGTACGGTACACCTTGATACCTGATACAAATACATAAATAAACAATCATTTATTTGCAGGAATACTTGCGATTATAAATCCAGTATTATGTATTCTGCCTGTGAGCAAGCATGAAAATAGTGCAGATTAAAAATGGGTATAACAAATAGAAAATAATATTATACCACAACTACGAGTCTTTTGTCACCTTTTTGCATGATTGCGTTGCACAAACCATGCATTGTATTTAGATAAAAAGTTGATATTCAATATTTACCTCTCCCATTGTCATCATCTTCTACAAATCGAGTACATTTCTTGATGTTGAAATGTGGAATTTCATTCAGTGATTCAACTGGCAAAGGATTATTGTCAGTATCCACTGGCTTTGCGGGCGGCCTTGGTTCATCTAAAAAATAAAGAACAAGTTTAAAATAGCAGAACAATAGAATTGTACTAAATAAGGTTAATAATAAAATTAGGACTAAATTGTATGTTTCAAATACTAACGTTTTTGTGTGTCTGTTCCAGTTTTGGTCTTTTTCTTTTCTGTTCTAATGCTAATAAAATCATCATTGTTTTGAATAGGCTGAGGTCCTGAAAAATGTATTACACATATTTTTAATTTATAAGTTTAGCAATAATCTTCATTACTAAATTAATCATTGATTGGTATCTTATTAACATGGTGCATTGATGAGTCATTGGTCTAGGTCAAGATATAAAATTGATGAATGTTAAAAAAATTAAGTGATTTGGTTCTATGAAATTCAACATTTGATTCTGCAATAATTATTATGTAAAATGAATAAAACAAAAGTAAATGATAACAATTTAAACTGATTTATTGATGCCCAATTTAAATAAATAAAATGCGACACAGGCTGTACAAGTGTGGAACAAGTCCAATGCCCAAATGTTTAACAGCCCTTAATGTATGTAAAACTAAATAACTCACTTCGGCTCCCAATGGTGTTTGTGTGTAAATGGCTGTCAGGGTCCAAGTCGCGGGCTAGGTCCCAGTAGCCAGTCTCGGTGAGGGCTTCAATAAGGTGCCCAAAAGCATACGGCCCACGAGTCATCACATCCATGTACAGTTGCCTCTTACGGTGTCTCACATCATGTCTTTGATCCTGTAACGTTAGACTGCAGTGTACATTACATAGTCGCAATACTCTTCTGCACTGATACAAAACAATTTGTCAAAATTTTTATCAAATAATAAACAATAGTGTCAGATAGAACTGTTGTAATTATTAGAGATTAGGTATACTAAGAACTGCATATAAATGAGAGATAATGGGATATAATGTATATTGAATTGTATTCTGTAGTTCTGCCTAAATAATTAAATACCTACGCATTATCAGATATCATCTCAAACGTCATTTATGCAGAATCAGCAAAACATAACGAAACCTTACCTTGTATCTCTCAATCATATGCTCTGAGAAAACGCCTTTCTCGTACAGCGCTGAGACCATTTGGTCCAGGTCTGTCTGCTCCACCAGCGACGCGTAGTTGCTTTGGATGACCCCTCGGTGAACATCATCCATTGTGGTCAGTCTTTTGTGAGACCTTGGTAAAACCCCAACCAAAAAAGATTGGTCTGAAGCTCTTGTTTATAGTTAGTAAACTTTAAGAAGTATATTTTTAATGATTTATATTTAACAATAGTATATACTCTGCACGATTTCACACAATATTTTTTTATTATCAAGCAAATTCGATATAAAAACACCACCAGCAGCACAACACCCTCCTCAACAAAAAACAATAATGAATGACAAAGAGAATATAATCACTCGTTTTAATGAATGACACCATGTACTCCACAGAGTACATTGTATTATATAGTAATAGAGATACAACTCAGCCTTTTTTGTGGAAATGCGATAGGTAGTGCTGCCTCTGAACGCGAGCTTTGGAATTAATAGTATGAATGTGTGTGTGTATGTGTGCGTGTGTGCGTGTATGGGTTGTTTTCAAGGATGTTTATTTGATTTGTTTTGACATAGCTTTAGATATTCCTTATTCACAAAAAATATAGTAAATAAGAAATAGGTAAAGCTATGTCTAAAACACATTAGCTTAAAATTATTGTAATTTCTCTAAAAAAATGTTCTCGTTACAAAAATAAAATAAAATATATTGTTTTGTATTTCACAAATGTTTATTTCTTTCTCTTCAAACACTGAATAATATTTCTTTGCGTCTTCAAGATAGCATTACTATTGTATTGCTTGTTATCGTAACGCTTGATAAGTTGCGCCCAAGCTTCCTCATAGTTCCGATCAGTAATAGCAAAATTTCGAAGCAAGTTACTTGGGTCTCCTTGTAGGACTTGTATTCAAGTACTTAGTGTAACTTCTATACTCCAGTCAAGCTCTTATTATATGTATAGAGCTGTAAACATATTATTATGGAATGTTTGCCACTCTTCATACTTTCCGGGAAAATGTCGGAAGTTGAATTCTCGGAAGATTTAAGGTCATTTGAATCTGATGATGACAATTGGTGACAAGTTGTTCTAACTGATCCTTCGTCGGTGAAATACTCGTGATCAGTTTTGACAAGAATCTTCTTGGATGAACGAGCTGACCTGATTATCCTATGACCCTCTTTGAATTCCAACCATAATTCCTCTAAATTCTCAAGATGTGTCTCAATATACGATCGAGTGATGCTGGCCTTAACACTTTTCTTAAAATTTTTATCAGCCTTTTGAATTTTTAAGTAAATATCGGATTGATTCTCGACTAACTCCATTGTTGAAAAAATGACATTAAATTCTTACTTACTGTTTCCGAGCAACATTTACGGTCTACATTTACTTCATTGAATTTATGACTTGCGTAGTTAAACGCATTTTGTTAACTTTATCAGTTATTTCCCGGGTTTAATTCCAATAATAAATAAAATTCATGGAGAAAATGACTTGAAGAAAAATTTATATTCAAGAACGTCAAATTGACAAGACATTCAGAGAAAAAAAAACTAACATAATTAGCAACTCTCTTTACAGAAAAAGTTTCAATATAAAAAATATATAAATTAACAGATAGTGCGCCATCTTGCGTCACTTCACTTAACTAAGCTGTAAGCTGTGAAGCAAGGTTATATCCTACCATCTATATAGGAAATCATGAACAACTTACTGATTAGCCCTACTTAATTAAATGCTTCCAGAAGTTTCGAAGGCATATTAAACTAAGGCTTCGAGAGTCTTGTACACAATTCTCGATGTTACTAAATGTTTCTCGAACTTTCGTAGCTTTCCTTGGCTCAACTAACGCGTGAGTGACTAGCTAGCTCTATGTATATAAGCCTTATCCGCTTGCATGGTACCCCCATGGTCGTACATAAAAATAAATAAATAATTCAACCAACATCTCATACTCATTGATCTGACTCCGTATTAAGTAGCTTAAGCACTTGTGTTATAGATATCAGACAATAGAGGATTACAAATAGAATACTTTAATACATAATATAACACCCAGACATTGAACCACACAATGTCTTCACACGATGTTGTCCACTTGTGGCGTTGAGGCAGGGTCACTACCAAATGCACCATTGGGCCAGTCATCGACGTGGTTCTCCCTCTTATTTGGAGTTATCCCCCAGGTCGGGCAGCACATGGAGTACGAGCCGGAGTGGGAGTCGGCGTTCAACCTCCACGTGAAGCTGGCGCACAGCATCACGCTGTCCCTGGAGTGGTGCTCCGCGGAGAAGGCGCTGGCCACCGCCGCCTACCGCATGGCGCTGCGCAGGCACTCCGACACCTACACGCCGCCGCCCAGGGTCGTCCGAGGTGAGTCAGCTGATGGTTCCACCTCCACGTGGAGCTGGCGCAC